>CAKNWW010097564.1:1433-11988 GCA_932074435.1 Andricus kollari | reverse complement strand
ATTAGCAAACAGTTCGAGAAAATAGTGTCTTTAGTGTAATTTTTTTCGAAATACTAGTAAAATAGTATCATTGTTCAAAAAAGTGTAAAATAGTATAAATAGTGTGATGAGTCCGAGGCCTGGGAAAAGAAAGGGAATTAGATATAAAAAAGTGGACGGACTGTGATCCCTGCTTGCTGAGAGGAAATGGTTGCACTTTTTAAAGCAAACGCGTTCTGGAATCAGTGTTTGAATTCAACCCCTTAGTTTAATCTCAGTGCGCAACAGAGTTTTTCCAAGTTAAAGAAGAAAAAAGAGAGAGAGAGAAAGATAGCGTGGGTGAAGGAGAAGTTGGGAATGGATAGAGAAGGAGACCGGTAAGATTGGGAAGGGGATGCTATGAGGGCGAAGTTATCCAATTATTGTCTAACCTGGGAGCAACTTTACTTGGTTCAGGAGTGTGGGTGGGGACAAAGCTTGCCCCCAGTCTCTCTCTCTCTCTCTCTCTCTCTCGCTTGCACTTCCCGCACCCTCAACTCTCCATAGTACCTACAATCGAGCCACGATAAAGTAAAGTTTGTTTCAAAACTTGGCACACGAAGGTGGCTTGGTTTTTATTGACGACACGCGAAATTCAAACGACAACGCTACGACGAGGAGGAGAAAAAGATTTCGAAACAGAAAGTTCATAACGCCAACCGAAAGGGCCTGGGAAACGACTCAGGAATTCACCAACGATTTCATCGTTGATTTTACGACGCGCGGTGATGGCGCCAAATCGGGTCAATAACTGCTTGTTTTTTACATTTCGCACCCAGGAATCTTTTGTCTGTGAGCTTAGACAATTATAGGAAGAGTCCATATCAGTTTTCTCTTTTAAAAAAAGCTCATTTCCTAATCAGAGAACGTTCTTGCAACAGCGAAATTCATTTTAATTTTTCATGGCCGAACTTTATCAAGAACTGATATCGCAGCAAAAGAGGGGAATTGCAGAATGCATGATGTCGCGAAAGAAGTTGATTACTTCAGCACCATCGCGGAATAATCAAAAGTCCATTGACTGACGCTCGGAAAGAAGTAAGGCATTAAAAAAGAAACAAGCTGAGCGATACGGTTTATATATCGCATCGCAGTATGCGACAAAATCGAACTTTTTCTGCAAAACATGGTTGTCGCTTGTCCGAGGATACGATAGTAGACTTAATACTATAGGCCTTTGGTATCATGAAAAACGGTTATGACATCGTTTAATATTGTATCGGATCTGATCGTTGTGTTGTGCGATGTGCATTCATGAATCCGATACCTGTACCAACGTCTCTTTTATTGCCCGCTATAAAAGGATTTCATTCTGCTTTTTTTTATCCATTTTCTTTTTTACGAGCTGATACCCTTGGTTCTGGTCGCGTGATAAGTTCTAGTGTCACTTTATTCGCTGGCTTTCCATCAAAATATGGAAATGCAGATAGATACGAATCAGGTAGCGGAAGTTGAGAATCACTGCTACGTAAAACATTTCCCGCTTGAGACTTGAGAGTTGTATGGCATTAACTCTCTTCTTTGTAAGTTTGTGCTTGGGGCCAGTGGAAGCCCGGGCCGGGCTTTCGTACGTACGTTCACTGCACTTGGGCTTCTCGTTAGTCAACCGACACACTCCTCATTAGCAATTCCAAGTGCGCCCATATTATCCGAGGAACAGTTAACACACCCGTGCTAGCTTCGAGTTTCGTCTGTCGTTCGTTCTCTCACCGAAATCGAAAATCATGCGTGTCAAGGTTCCACTTTTGAGGACACTTCCGCCATCACAAAGTACCGTTAGGTTAGGCCAACATAACTCGCATTCAGTGCGATAACATTTATCGGAAATTAGAGAGAGACTCTATAAAATGAAATTCTTCCTGCCCCTAATTATACGAAAACGAAGAATAACAAAGAGGAGAAAACAAAGATAGCGAGATGATATAATTCATCAGAAAGTAATTCCAAATAAGAGCTTACTGCAGTTTTTTAAGGTAAGTAATATGAATTACGACATAAATTCTAGTTGCTTTGAGACTGTTCTCTATCCAAAAGGTAGACCTTTCGGCCAATTTCGAACAGTTCATACGTAATAAATATCAATGACATGCAATAATTATTTTCAGGGTCAAGAAGATATTGTCCAGGCAACTTCCTGCCTAGAAATTCCATGCAGCTTGATCTACTATTCAAACTGCATTTTTACTTCTGCGTCGAGTATGCATCCAAGTTATTAAATTTGTATAGCGGACGAGCCAAAAATAAACACTCTTTACTCGAATCGAGTTAATGAATTCACTACAACGATGAGTGAGCCTTTCACTTATTTCGAGTGACTTCACTCCTTTCCACTGAGATGTCACTCCCAAGGATCGATTGAGTTTTTCATTTTGTTCACTTTATTCTCAACTTCCAGAAATTTAGAAAATAAATTATAAAGTAAAAAAGGCATTAGATCCTAAGTCGTAAAGTAGAGGATCAGTGAATTACGTACTTGGAAACAGTGAAGGAAACTTTTCCTGATTTCGAGAGATTGCCGAATAGTTGACAACTTGGCCATTCGTATTTTGTCACATAGAAAGATAGAAGCACTCCAAATGTTTCCAATTTTAAAGTTTCTACAATCTACACTTTGATGCTTCTAAACGAAATGCTTTCGCAACTTAAGATTCTTTTAATTTGAACTGTTTTGAGAAGAGGTAAAATGAGCAAATATATGAATCATGAGTACCATTAAAAGTGTATAACCACTAATCACCACTCGTCTTATCTCATCCAACATACGCATAGTAGGAAACGACAGAGGGACATAATGGAACAAATTCGTGTAGAAGAGAGATGGCTATATCCTCTTGCCCCACTTACCCACTGTATTCAAGTAATTCGGCTGAAGCGAGCATATACAGGGCCTGGAAACTTCCCGAAGAAAAAAAAACTCATGTCTCTTTTCTCTGTGTTTGAGCGAGGCGAACTAAAGGAAGCACCCAACAACGGAAGTTAGGGTGGGGTTGAGGGAGCGAAAGTAGTTTTGATTCAATTCGCAGTAATCATAGGTTGTCACCTATTGACACCCCATTTGAGAGCTATTATTTAAAAAAAGTTAATCTGTTTAATGGCAATAGATACTGTGATAGCTGCAATCATAAATGAAAATTATTTATGCGAACACCCGAAATGCCCGCTGGAGAAGCGTGTAAAAGTGGTAATCCCAAAACACACTATTCACCCGGTGGGGGTCGAGGTGCGGGCGGGTTGAGGAGCCAAAGTTTCGCTTCAGAAGCGGAGAACTTAACTGAGTTAACTTGGCTGCCGAACGAAACTTTCCGACAACTTTAAGTAGTCGCCTCCACCCAGCTTTTCCTCTTCTCCAACCTCGCCTCCGCTTCTCCCTTTCGTCTCTTGTCCAACCCTCGTTCATGGGAGAGATACGAAACACACCCCTCGCACCGATTCATCCGCGAAATCCTCGCCCAAAGTCTAAATGCCTCGACTCCGTAACCAGCTATCCGCTTTGCTTATCTCTAGAGTCTAGGACATCCTGTTGGTGCTAGATTCGCTTATCACATATATGGGAGTCTAGATAGATGTTCGAAAGAAATCGGGTCATGCATAATCCACAAAATATTCAAACTATTTCGTAAAGGATAAGAGTTCAAAACTTTTCAAGGTTGAACTGCTTCGCATTGGAAATGCTAAAGATCGGAAGTTTGCGGTAGCCTTATCTTGTGTAACTTGGAAGCTTTCAAGCTGGAAATGCTCGAGTTTAGCTGTTTCACGTTGTAGTAATAGTACTCTAACTTGAACACTTTCGAAATGAAAGCACGTTAACTTTCAAGATTTGTAATTTGCTAGTTTATAAACATCAGAATTAAAAATGCTCTACAGGGTTTGCTTGATTTATCGCAAATACAGAGAAAAAATATTTCTGTTTGAGGCCTTCAGGGAAATACCCAAATGAATCAAGTAAAAGTTTTTATCCGGACTGAGAAAATGCTTTGCAACAAATAACAGAATTTTATTTATATCCGAAAAACTTATAGCACACAAATCATTAGTTTGTTTTAAATCTGGAAGTTGAAAAAAGACGATTGATTATATGATCTAAATTATTTTAGATCTATGATCTTTTGAGATCGCAGATGACTTTTCATCACGGAGAGGTTAACGCGTGATAGCATTCCCATTGTCAGAAGCGACCGCGCACATGCGAACTTGTCCCTCGCCTTGTCCCCTTTTAATGTATGTGCATGCAAACAAGGTAATAAATGTTGCGTTAGTAACACTCGGAATGCCCTGGGACATAATGCACGAGCGCATATATCGATTTATTATTGAAACGCTTCCCTTCCAATTAATGAGAATATAGATACGCCTCGGTTGACCAAGAGAGGTAGACATTGTGCGTTGAAGCTACAAATATCTCTCTCTGGATTGTATCGGGCAGTGCAATACGCGAAGGAGGCATCGCGAAGTGGAAGTACCGTTTCCCGCGCGGAGGGAGAGCTGAGAACCGAAAGGAACCGGTCGAGTAATTGCGCGAGGGACGCGTCGGGCGAATTTAAAAAATGGTCCTTCGTCGATGCTTGCCTCGAGAGAGAAGCCGCGGAAGGGCGGGCAGACACAACCAAGAAGAAACGACAAAATGCCCCTCCCTCCCTTCCTTATCCTCAGTATACCACATCGCATGCCAAGGCGTTAAATAGTCTATGTTTTTTGTCATTAATAGTAGAAAAACCACATTCTGAATCATTAACAAAAGGACATGCCGATCAATTCAAACTAGCTGATTTAATTGATAGCAAATGATAATTATTAATTTCCGCGTGGAAATGGCGCAAGCCTCAAGTTTAACTGACGTTTTCAATTCAAAACCAAGATCGGGATGTGCATTCACAATCGGTACATGCATCGAAATCGGCCTTGAATGCACTGTGCGAACCTCGTCACACATTTATAGCACCGTTCAAGTCGCTTCTCGCGCATACAATAAATGCTAATCACTTTCATCGTGCTCTGGCTCCCCTCTTAGCTTCTCGTACTCAACCACGAACAAATATATTATCCGCAGATAACGCGCATATACCGTACGTGTAATAATAAGATTTTCTCTTAATGCTCGGAAAGCGCTGTACTTTTCACGATGAAATCGATGCCTCTATTGCTAATGCAAGTAGCACATTCCCTTTAATAATGCTCCTCTTGATGACAATATTGATATATCATGCATTAAAAAATGTAAATGACTAAATGTTTTTTCGCTTGTATTAAAGATTGTAACAAGATCAGGTTTAATGAAATGGAAGAACTAACGTTGTCGCCATTAAGATGAAACCATCCAGAACCAACCAAGGAATGTATTCTGCCCTTGTCGTTGATTGGAGTGTTTCGCGAGGATCCAAAGTGGCGTGGGTTAAGTTGAACCCGTAGGTAAAAAAGAACGCCTGTCGTACCAGCTCAGGCTGAACGGGTCCCTTTTCAACGAAGCGAACGTCAAAAGTCCCACATCGATGTACGTATGTAAGCATGTATGTACCGCTTGGTTTCCGTATACAAACTCGCAAGTTACGATGCTCTGTCGTTGGCTTCGTGCCTCCCACTTTTGCAGTCCGGTACACTCAGCCCGTGTAGTAAATACCGCGAAACGTACGATTTTACAAACGCTGCTCGTGTGCTATACATATAACTACTTTTCATTCATTCAGCCGACTCCAACGCACTTCGAACATTTTCTTTGCCATTTCACTCAAAAATTGCATTTCAATATTGCCACCTCCATTGCCACTTTACCAAACTTTAGAAACAAAATCATAAAGGCCTTCCTTGCCGTTCAGGTTTATGAACGTCTGCTCTATACAAAATCTAGGTTTGTTGATTGTTCATGAATATAAGCGTCAAGTACAGCGTTTATGAATTTTACGAGGGACCATTCAGTCTGAAATCAGGTGAATTTTAGCTAATGATTCGATTGGGTTAACATGAGACTATTTTCCGCTATTTTCAATAAGCACGCTCCGACTGTTCTTTGAATGCTGTCGAATCATACTGACTGTTCAATGATTGCTCAGATTCTGTAACGATACTGACTACATTTCGTAAGCTCAAACGTCCTTGACACTAGAAATATTGACCTATATACAGTAAGGCAAAATTCATAGTTTTCTCGCACTCACGCTTCTCAATGACTACCATGAATTTGACCTTACTGTATAAACAACCATTCAGCGCGCACGCGTGCTGCGAATATCAACGGGAGGGGACCATCCCGAGGACCCACGACGCACTGACTGCTCGTGATTACTCACCTCGACTCCTACTGATTTCACCTGATTCCAAACACTGCATTCGAGAGTGAATGGCCCCTCTGAATTTTGTTCTAAAGCCTGTTAAAGCAAGAGGTGACTCATCTGAAATGCAGACACTGCGATTGAGTGAGGGTCTCACATTGCATAGCAAACATCGTATGAGCTACTACATACAAGTGTCTGGTATCCACATCTTTCAACAACAGTTAAACTGAAACTTGAAAAATGCCCGTGCTTTCGCAGCATTGGAAGACTAATAACTAAGAGCTTCTAGTCTGTCTTGTGGATTCTCTCTTCTCGTGAAGTGCGTCAACACGACTTTGTACAGTGTGCACTGTGAACGCAGGTAGACTCACGTGTGCAACGCAATCGGGCCCCCCTTGGGGGTGTGTGTGTGTGTGCGCGCAAGCCGTGGATCCACACTACGACCGAGCGGCGTGCAGTTCTTCCAAGCGCATCTGCGTGTAAGACAAGTGCGTGGCGGGAGTAGTTTCATGGAGTTTAGTTCCCGGTATAGTGGGATGGCATCTTGACTCCTAGTAGTGGAGTGTGGCAAGCAATGGCCGGCCCGATCGATGTCTCGGCAACTTCCCACCCTCGACGGTCGCCTTCCCCGATCCTGCTGCCCCTCGCCCTGCGTCTCCACTCCACAGTTCTACACCATACCAGGCAGCCGCCAACCCACTCCGCTGTCTCACTCGCTATCTATATTCTGTCTCCCACACCCGCACACCACCGCCGCAATCCACTCTTGCTCCTCCTGTAATCCCGGAGCTGCTTACAGCTCGAGTCTGTTTACAATGACGATGCGCTACCCCCATTACCCCGACTAGTTCGGTGACCAAGGAACATGAAACAGTTCGGGAATTGAGTCATAAATGCTGTGACACATCGACAAAAATGCATGTTTATCCATAACATCTAGATTCTAGATCTTTCGTGTGAGCATACATGTATGTAATATTCAACTATAGGGGAGCCATCTAGGATTGCAGGGGTTTGAATTTGTAGATGTTCAAAGCTAAGCACGTGTAAATGTCGCATAGATAGGCCATAAATAGAGCTGGACAGGGGGTAGGATACTTATGGGAATCTTTCTAGAGCTGGATCAGAAAATAAGGCACAGATCGGCCTGAGAAATATATCATGACACACTCAAGGTCGAAGATAAAATTCTTTATATTTTCAAGATTTTTGCACGTAAACTTATTTTTTATGATTCAGAAGCGTAACTAAGACTTATTTATTGACTTTATATTTGCTACTAAAAAATTACATATTTAAATTTCAGGTGACAAGAAATCAACTCGAGAATAATTGACAAATTAAAAAATGGAAAAAACTTTTATATTTTCTCAATTATGTCCTTTGCTCTTGGAAAGGATATAACTTTATGTAACACAGTGGAAAGTGTTTCTTTACCTTAGCGCTCGACTTGCACATGAAAGAAAAAATTTTCTGGAATGCAAATATACACGTCATGCAAAAGATACTTTGTTAGCGTCAGAAATTTTTAGACTCAGCCATTCTGCAGAAGATTTTGCAAATCCTCACGAACCTTTCGAAATGACGAGATTATTAGTCTCTACTTGTCTACTATAGATGAAGGAAGAATATATTTTTGTTCATTTATCTTTATAGTTTATCGCTAAATGGCTTCTGGTTATTATATGCCATTTCAAGGCAATAATTACAACAATGAAATAATTTACATTCATGACATATTGCACATATAGTAAGTATAGTATTTATGTACACTCGTTGAGATCATAAATTGATGACTAGGGATTTACGGTCTAAAATAATGGTAAATTACGACATAAGTCGACACGAGTGCCACGATTGACATTTGCAATTACTACATAACAGCGTATAAGAACACCTGTTTTAACTTATTTTCTGTTCTTTTTTTCCTTCTTAATTATTT
This sequence comes from Andricus kollari, assembly GCA_932074435.1. Taxonomy (NCBI): domain Eukaryota; kingdom Metazoa; phylum Arthropoda; class Insecta; order Hymenoptera; family Cynipidae; genus Andricus; species Andricus kollari. The sequence goes on along the minus strand of CAKNWW010097564.1, from coordinate 3,762 downwards.
GCTATTCTTCCTTGTTCGTATAGTTTGAAGTGTTTGAACCATTGAATTAGCAAAAAATACCCAAGTTGGAATTAGTTCCCAGAACTCTTCTCGTCTTGATTTCAGAAGCGTAATATTTCATCGGGTAATATACGACTTTCTTCTACGGCCAACTAGGGGGATTATCAAGCCTCGGGAATGCAGCTAAACTGCAGTATCTGTTCGGCGTAAAATCACGCGTGGAAAAAATGTCTGTAAATGACCGCAATGCCGAGTAGCAATACAAGGGAAAGAAGAGTTTCGACCACGAAACCACATACACGCTTGAAAAACTTTTAACTCTGGAGTGGGGCGTGAAAAACTCGGTACACGTGCGAGTGAGTGCACAACATGCGATCCGAGAAACAGTTCATGTCATTTCTTGACTGTCACTGAGTTTTTATGTCAATATATACTGTCCTTCCTATTATCATTCATTCGATTTCTAATTTGATGCCCACTTTAATCATACATCATATTCATGAATCATGCATTCTGAAACAAGTATAGAGAAGTAAACTTGTGTAAGTAAACCTGCTAGACATACTCTCACTGCGTATAATTTTCAGAAAATTTAAAGTGGAGAAAATTGCTAACGCTCCTCAAATAGTTTTTGCCCATCCGCTGATCCGTCTGACCTCGGCTCGTGTGACCGAAGGAAAGTTGGAGTAATAAGTTGACCTTACGGGTTGAGCGAGTGACAAATTCAGCCAACGAAAATGAAAGAGAATTCGCGACTAGAACTTGCGCGATGATAGTTGGGAGAGGTCAGTTTGCTGGCTCACATACAAGAAACTAATCGAATGATTTAAACAAGGGATATCAGGCAATGTTTTAAGATATAGACTTACACGGTAAATAAAGTCCAAATTCATACCAGTCATATAATCCGTGAATGCAAAAGAGACACTCTTATACGGTATGAATTTGACCTTACGGTATATGCGAACAACGAGTGTGGGAGAAAACCCAGCACAAAAGTGGAGTGGGGGCACCTGTTACAAGACTAGCCGTTATAACGGAGTTAAGTAAGGTTTATAACTCGGAACCCCGCATCCGTCAACGGATTTTTATGAAATCTTTTGCATTATGTTGCTTATAGTATGTACTAAAAAGTTAAAACAAGCAAACATCTTTGCTATTTAGCCAATTAAATTTTTTTTAAATATTCAAAAAATATATTATAGAGTTAAACAACTAGAATAAATTAAATCTTGAGGACTACAAAAATACTTGTATATAGATTTTAGACTCTAAGACTTCATTTATTCAAGTTATTGAACTTTCCAATATATATTTCTTGGTTTTTGAAGAAAAAAAATTGATTTGCTGAAAAGCAAAGATGTTTGATTTTTTAACTTTTTAGTACATATTCATAAAAATCCTTTCACGGATTCCGGGTTCCGAGCGTTTCTCATTTTTAACGTCTAACTTGACTCCTTTATTACTAAATGAAATTTATACAGAAGAGAACGATCCAGCGCAGGGGCAGCGAGACAACCGGTACATATCCTCAATCCTCGATCGGTGGATGTCTAGCAAGTTCAGCCAACTGCTGCCGGTTTGCTGCTGCTTCTCCTTCTGCGCATCGATTGAGCGTCTTTTCCGACGTCGTGAAATGTTCGACGAGGCTTCGAGTAAAATACGGGTAATAAATCAGTCGCGAAGGGTATAGGAAGCACCGTGTGGTGGCCTGCGTTGGTTATTATATGTGGATTTCAAAGTTGTAATTCTGGAGAGAAGAATCAACTTCAGCATGTTGGGTCTTCGAGCTAAATGGTTACTGAAGTTGTTCTCCCATCGCAGTATTATGCATAAAATATTATTTACAACCGATTGCTTTTTTTCAAAGAAAATTGAATTCATGATTCTTCAGCGAGAGAAGAGCTGAGTGACTTTTAACACAAACGGGTTTGCTTCATTTGGCATTCGGCAAATTAACAAAGTTTCAAGTGTGCGAAACTTCCTTACGTTGAAATTCTTGTATTACTGTAATGAGCAGTGAGCACTCTAAATGATCTTGCTGAGCGTTCTTGAATACACTTATGTTATACGAATGAATACAATAGTGAATTTGCAAACTATAAAACAAATAATTAGACACATTGTGGATTGAAAATCCAAAAGGTCTTAAAGTGAAGACCGTGGAGTTAATCAATTTTTCAATAATAGTATATACACCAACGCAACAAGGAAATATAAACTTAAACTAAACAAAAGACGAATGCTATCTTTAATGATCAGTAAAATCAAAGACACAGATTCTACTGTGTTTAAATTTAAAGATACACAAGTATTAAAGTTTACAAAG
>CAKNWW010097557.1:444-13757 GCA_932074435.1 Andricus kollari | reverse complement strand
ACCTTTTCCTTCAAATATCATTACCTTTGTTTTATTTACGTTAATTTTGAGGCCCATGTTCTTCATGCTTGTATTAAGTTTGTACAACATTCTTTGTAAGTCTTCGATTGACTCTGCTATAACAATCTTGTCATCCGCGAAAGCCAAACCACGCACCTTCACCGTTTTGAGATCTACACCTTCTTCGTCGAAGAGGGCCATTCTTAGACACTTGTCCATAAATATTATAAATAGCCATGAGGATATAACGCATCCTTGTCTAACACCCTGAAAAATATCTAACCATTCACTCAGTTTCCCATTAGCCCTTACACTCGCTTTACTGCCTGCATATATTGTTTGTATTGATTGTAGGAGCCATCCATGGACTCCGTACTCTTTAACGACTTCCCAAAGTTTACTTCTATCTACCTTGTCAAATGCTTTTTCTAGGTCAACAAAAGCACAGAAAACTTTCTTTCCTACTCTTAACCTTTAGAATATGATTTTTTTAAATTATAGGTATTAATTTGTTAATGATTTAGCGATGTACATGGATGCTTACATTAAAAAAATGGCCGTAAAAGTACCCGTAAATGTCATTGTACAAAAATTATGTTTTTTTCAAAATATTAAATTACATAACGTGCACTTGAAATCTTCAAATGATATCTCGCTATTTACTGTTATCAATAGTAATAGTAAATTCTACGTTACTTGGATTCACTAAATACATACTTTGAGAATATAATTCCAGCAAGAATTTGATTGATTAAGAAATTTAAGCGAATAAATAGTTATTCCAAAATTGAGTAAATGAGAAAAAAGAATACAAAAGTTAGCGCGCGCTTGCGCGCGCACATAATAGTCTAGTATAATACAAAAAAAAGTAATTTCAAATTGCACCCTTATATGTTTATATCAATATTATATGCTGGAACCTTTAATATTTCGCTTGCTAAAAGTAGAAAAAGAAATTTATATCAAGATTAGTGAATGATATAGGTGGACTTATCGTTTTTACCTGGGTAAAAATATTTTGTCTTGATTTTGTCTCGAATGTCTTCTATGTGAAATTGGAGATATAAAGATTTGTCTTGCATTTATGGTTGTAGAAGTGCCAAGACAAGACCAGGTAGACTTGGCTTGAAACACGGAAGGATAATTTATATGCATTGGTTTTATAACTACCGGCAGAGCCTGCCATTTCCAGATAGGTTGGGACCAAACAGTTGACATTTGCTAAGGATTGACATTTTACAACCGATAAAACTTTTAATTTTATAATAACTTATTTTTAAATTAAAAGTTTGTTACCTGTCGTTTTCAACAACTACAGGCATATAAAATTTGTCATAAAAAGATTAAAACTGCCAGTTTCTACAAGTATCTAGTGAACTGTTGGAGATATGAAAAAATGGACAACATTTTTAGATTAGCAATTCAAAGAACATAATTATTGCAGATAAACAAACTTATTAATACTTAAAAAATAAATACTTTGAAAATAAATAATATAAACATTCTGCAGAATTTAAAGCGGATTAGTGATGACCTTCGGAGGCCTTGTCAGCCTTTTAGCTTCTCTTCTATAGTTATAAATCTTTCAGGTTCTTTCCAAAACAAATAATATTGTCTCGAAACATAAATTTTTTGTTTTTATGTCGAAAATATTCGTCTTAAAACATAAAAAATTAAGACCTAATATTTTTACCCGGGATAAATACTAGAAAATCACGTACGCGCTTACAGCGCGCCCCTTCGTCACTTTCTGCATACGGGAGTCTTAAAAATGTTATCTTAAATAATCGTACGGGTAGTTGCCAAAAACTTGACCACTTTCGGTCAAAGTAATTTGCCACTTTTTTAAATCTTATGAGACTTCGTTTAAAAAATATAAATAAAAAAGTATGCAAAATGTCTTGTACCCACCTGTCCCAAATTACAAATTCAAAATGAAAAATTTCTATATTATATTAAAAAAAAATTTTTCTAGTGAATTCTAGTATTCTGTGCAAGCCAGCTGTTTATATCTGAACACATGGTAAATTCAACCTCTTCCAAATAGTAGGTATGACGATTTATACCTGCTAGTATCCCTCTTTATTTGTTGCCTGCATTCCGCTCCCGGTACCATTTAGGTGGGTGCACAAGTACTCCGCCCACTTAGAAGTTAGTGGTCCTCACTTTCTACGTTGCTATATTGACCTACTGACTATATTTTAATTCACCTAAAGACTAATTTCACGTTGGAATTTTTTTTCAATTTTTCAATTAATTTTGATTAAGCAACAATTTTTTATGTAACAAAAACTAGACCTTTTTATAAATAATTACACATCTTGGCCATTCTTCCAAGCCCAGCCTCTATTTTCTTAGAAAAATCAACTAAAAACGCATTTTCAATGACTCTTTGCTATGCTACTCTACTAACGGATAAGAACAGTCAATTATTCCAACACTTTTTGTGCACTGACTCTATATACCTGGAAGCCTCACGGAAGATTAAAAAAACATCAAAATCCATTGAAAATTGGTCGGTAGACAAAATTTTGTCCACAGAAATGCGATTTTGCGGAAAAAAATTACAAAAAATTGATGTATTCCCTTGGTGGAAATTTTGTTACAAAAATTCACAAAAAAACTACAAGCATTTTTATAGGAATTCACAGATAAATACAATAAATTACAATCAAAATTACAGGAAAATATAACTTTTTTCTATTATTGGAAAGAATTTTGCAATTTTTTTGTATTTGATTGTATATATTATTGTATTTTATTGTACTTTTCATTTTCTACAAGAATTTACAAAAAAGTACAACTACAAGAACCTACAGGAATTTACAGGTTCCGCAGCCAAAAATTGTTCTTTTTCGATCTAGGATGACAAATATTTATATGTCATTTAAAATTATGTATGCGCCATGTTCTCAATATTTGACATCCTAGGCCGAAAAATAAAAACTTTTTGACTGCAAATCAAAATTGAACAATTGAGCCGCTGGATAGTGTAAGGGCATATAAAATTAACATGGCCGTTCCGGTTGGCCCCTGTTGTCTTTATAATCGATTTTGAAAATTAAATTTTTGAAACATATGGCCATGAAGTTTTCTACAGAGCCATATATTTCACAATTTAATTTTCAAAATCGATTTTAAAGACAACAGGGACCAACCGGAACGGTCATATGAATTTTATATGCCCTTACACTATCCAGCGACTCAATTAACAATTAATTGGTCACGGTCACTGCAATTAATAGATTCAAACTCTAGAAGACACAAATTTTGTAATTTGAAGGAATAAAAACTGAACCGCAAATTAAAACACTCAAAGTGGAATACTTTTGAATTTTAAGCTTTTAAAATTAGAGCTTACAATTTTTTAAGTTCAAATATGCTCAATAAATTACGCGTATAAAATGGAAGATCTCAACACTTTTCAATTGATAAATTTGCAATTAAAAGCCGTTAAACCATAAAATTTTAAATTTTGAACTTCAATCATTTGATCAATTGTTTCTCAATTGTTCAATTATTATTTGCAGTCAAAAAGTTGTTCTTATTCGGCCTAGGATTTTGTTGTTGTTTAATAACGATTTGTCATTTTTTTCTCAATATTATACCATTCCTTTATGTTTAAACATAAAAGCTTTTTCTTTATTAGCCATCATGTACACATCTTACTTTAAAATTATTCCATTGCAATATCACTAATTAAGTCCACAAAAAAATGGTGAATCACATCGATTTTTTTGTGTTTTGTTTAACTGAATCGAATGGTTCTATCAATTTATCGAAATATTTTCCACACAAATTTTGTTTGAAAGGTTTGAAAAATTAAAATTTCTCACTTTTGATCCTTCTATTTGCCTTGTAACATTCTTTTATAATATAAGTCTTTCTTGAACAAAAGTCGAAATCTGATTACATATTATACTTGTTTGTCCATTACTGATTAATTTGATATTAAACACGACTATGTTATAATTTTTTGGAAGATTTAACTTCACTATATTAGTATGTTGGTTTGTTCTTATTAATAATTTATTTTGCCAATTATAACAACAGAATATATGAGACAGAAATGTAAACAGACAGGTATATTTTCAAGTCCTTTGAAGCTTAAAGAACTTAACACTAATTTGACTTTTTTGCATTTTAAAGTGGAATTTAAAAATGTTGTGAAGTCTAATTTCTAAGGATGGTAAATAAAATATATTTCTCGGGTCATCTGAAAAATCGAAAGTGCATACCTACTTAAACCACTTTGACTACTACATATTTTTTTAATTTTCTGAAATATTAACCCTTTGTCACAGACTATTTCGTTCTCGAAGCGTAGAAATGACAAGAGAACATTTTTGTTAATATACCACTAGACTTTTTGGATGATATATTTTCGGATTATTATATTATTATAGGCATAATATGCCTCATTTCCACAATTTCTTCATCTTTTTTATTTAACTTTATATAGAGAAAATGTTATTTTTTATGAGGATGTTATATTAACTCGTCATTCTGAACGATCTGATATTTGTAATTTTTTTGGAAGTACATTTTGAACATATAAAAGTTTTTCTATGCTAAAAAATTATTCGTAATTTTTAGAGCTTTTATATTTTTTTCATTTTCGGAACTCCATACAAAAAATAAATTTTACCCATATGAACTCAAATAAAAAATCTTCCAATTTTAAAAATTGGGCATATAATGCTGATTAAGAAACAAAAGTAACATTCGCGATTTTTCCAAAACTTTGCGATTAACAAATTTTTTTATTTTATTCCGACGAAGCCCAACCATAAGGTACACTGATAAAAGCAAGTTCATGAAAATTAATGAAAATGTTAGTGAAGCTTTTTACACTACGGTTAGTGAAAAACTCATTGAAATTTCATGAAACACTGAAATTTAAATAGCCTTATTGAAATTTCAATGTCAGTTTTCAAACTATTTTAACTGATAGTGCATTGCATTTTTTGTAAATTTTCATGAATATCCTATGTATATTCAATGTAAATAGTGAAACTTTTTTAAGAACAGTTCTCTGAAATTACTTCTTTTGAAATGACAAAGTAAAACCAATTTTGTACATGTAATTGCAAAAAATGTATTAACCGATAGAAAGATATATCACATACAAAGCTTCTAAATTTAATTTCATGAATTATTTTTAAATTTTGCTCATATTTTTGTTTACCTTTATTAAATTTAATAAAAAATGTTACTTCATCGAAATTTATTCGTGAAATTTCAATAACTTTTGCTTCAAAATTAAGTTTCGTGCCACTGAAAATTAATTAATATGGTTTCAAATTAATATTCAAAGCCAAATTTATGAAATTTCACTTACATAAGTCATTGAAAACTGACTGAAATGTCCGGAAATTTCTAACAGTGTATATACGTTATAAGCGACCCGAAAGGAAAATTTTCAGTGTTAATGCATTTCCGAATTATACAAATTTTTATATAATATAAAATACTAGGTAAAATAAATGTTTAATAAGAACAAAATGAGATACTAATAGGGTTAAGTTAAATCTTTGAAACAATCGAAACATAGTCGTGTTTGATATCAAATTAATTAGCAATTGACAAAAAAGTATAATACGCAATTATATTTCGGCTTTAACTATCCATTAAAGAACTCTACACTGTTAGAAGTAAGTTCATGAAATTTCATGAAAATGTTAGTGAAGCTTTTTACACTACGGTTAGTGAAAAACTCATTGAAATTTCATGGAACACTGAAATTTAAATAGCCTTATTGAAATTTCAATGTCAGTTTTGATAGTATTTTAAGAGATGGTGCATTGAATTTTTTGTAAATGTTCATGAATATCCTATGGATATTCAATGTAAATACACTGCAAAAAATTTCTTGGGGAATTTTCCCCAAAATTTGATGGGAAATATTCCTTATGTTATTCTGTAAAATCTTCAAAATTTCGGGAATTTCCCTAAATTTTAATGGGGGAGTTCCAGAAAATGTGTGCAATACCAATAAAAAAGAAAAGGTGAGCTCGACCGTAGCAATGGAAGAGACTCGCCCTGAACGAACCGCTTTGTTGATCATCATGTTGTTGATCACGGTTGCCTCTGCGCCACGCAAGTATGCCTTGCTTCGCCTCGACTGCTTTCTTAAAAACTGGACGCGTCATTTCTGTTTCGAGAGAGGTGGCACGTCGCGCCCTGGCGGATTTCTCATGAAATACCACCTCAGAGTGGCAAGGAACATCATTTTCAATGCATGTTTATAAAATTGACGTAAACCACAGTGAAATTTATTCAGCCACCAATAGTATTTTATGTACAAGCAATTGAAACAGGTTTCAGAGTCAACTTTATTAAATTTCAATAACTTTTGCTTCAAAATTAAGTTTCGTGTCACTGGAAATTAATGAATATGGCCTCAAATTAATTTTTAAAGCCAAATTTATTAAATTTCAGTGACATAAGTCATTGAAAACTGACTGAAATTTCAGGAAATTTCTAACAGTGTAATTAGGATTAGCGCGTCAGAGTAGCAAAAGAACGCTCCCGCGAGCTGTCCACTCCACTAGCGCACATCTGTCGCATTACTCGGAAAAACCGAGGCGAGAACGAGAAAGGACGAGATGGGACGAGGAAGAATCTGACGAGACAAACCGAGGAATGGACGCGGGAAAACGAGAAGGAACCGAGGAATAAACGAGGCGAAAGCGAGCCAGGCTCGGTATTTCTCGTCTCGGACGGCAACACTAACAAATATGTACCTATTATTATATGCATGCCTTATATAAATAAAATTTCAAATATGCATGACACCGTATTTCGCATGGTAATTTCTACTTTTGTATACATTAAAAAATATTATTTTTAAATGGTTATTTTCACGCTGTATACGTAGGTCGAGACAAATTTTAAATGACAAATTATTACTCATATTTATTTAACATTTAAATAATACAATATATACTTATGTATTAAGTGACAAATTATATTAACTTACGTTAAAGATTATATTTACCATACATATAAGTGTAACAGTCTTCGCATGATACATTTCTTATTACTAGAAGTATGTATTACCTTGTTTAGTTATCGTTTTCATGAATTTTTGGGCATACCTCTATTTCGCCCAACAAAATATTCAGTGGAACTCCTGCCTTTTCGTCTTCGTCGATTTTATAAACTAATTTGTGGAATATTAACCCGACTCGGCACAGAAAAAACAAGGAGTAAATTTTGTTGCAGGTAATTTCGGATTTTTACTCGCTGGTGTAGGTAGAAGATAAATATTACCCATGCTCGAAGTAATCTGTCTGCTATTACCTGCTCTGATGGGTAAACAGAGAATAAATTTGAATGCTCTCGAAAGTCGCCACGGTCTTTAAAGTAGAAGGTATTCTCTGTGGTTTGGGATCCCGATGATTCATTAGGATCGGACCTCTCCTTTTACCATATGAGATAGACAACGAGGTCCGATCGAATTTAAAATGATCATTTCGAAGCTTCTCTGTCTATCGTATGAGATAGACAGAGAGGGTTTGTTTGTTTCGAAACGCTAAGTATGACTTGTCATCAGAGATGGGCTGTGACATGTCACTCCAGGTTTTCCACGTATAATACATAAACGACGTAATATACGTAGAAAATGATAGAAAACTATGTATAATACATATCAAAGATGTCGGACGTAATTTACGCGGGCGGGACTGCATTTGACAGATTTGAATAATTGACATAACCGCTTATAAAGCTGTTCAATCGATTTCATTTGAATTTTGAGAGAAAAATGTTAAAAACAAGATGAAAAAAAAACTTTTCAGGGTGCCATACCGTGGGAAAAAATTAATTTCGAGCGCCGGAAGTTGGAAAGTATAAATGTTGCGAAGAGTTTACTTTGCCAACAAATTTTTTTTAAACACAGGTTATAAGCGACTAAAGGCCCACAGGTATGTAAACAAACATCTATTTATCAAACATTATTTAATAAAATAATTCATTATTAACTATTTAATTTAATATCTGAAGATTTCCCAGAGATTTCAAGATAACATGAGGTTGCACTGCAAGTTTTTTGTACAGTCTGCTTTCAAATTAAATATGACATATTCATACATCATATTTAATTAATCTCATTCGAAAATAATAATGGAGGCCGTGTAAACTAAAGCTTTTAGGTTATTTAAAATAGCACTGCATTATATTTTCTATTTCTCTTTAAGTGACATTTGTAAGCAGGCGATAAGCTTAAGAAATGAGGAAGGTAAACAGGCGAAGTATTTTTTATTATGCGAGTGCACACACAGCATAAGGCGACGCTTTGGCCGTCTTTTTTTTCGTAGAAAATGAAAAATCAGCACAAGAATTATGTTTTGGCCTACCGCCTCGTTTCATTTTTTTTCCTTATAATGAGAAAACAGTAGTTGACAAGTGCGAGAACGTTTACTTATAGGTTAGAATACCATGTTTTCCTACTTATGCTTGTGTTCCACATGCACGAAAACGTTGCGGATGATAAAGTACGATAAACATGTATAATAAGCATGTATATTATTTTATCAAACTAATTTGTTCAGGAAAGTGATAAATAATTACAAATAATTAATTAAATGCTCAATATTAGTTGTTTCTGTAAGTCAATTGGGTATTTTTAGAATAACGAATTCAAAAATCCCGCCCATATAGTCACGTGAGCAAATATAATATACATTTGTAGAAAACTAAGGAAGTAATATACGCAGTAATATACTTGTCGAAAACCATGTAATATACGTGATGTATAATACGTACCCATCCCTGCTTGTCATTCAAAACTAACAGACGCTCTCTGCCTACTTCATACAATAAAAAGAAGTGCTTCAAAAAGATCGTTTTGAATTCCATCGTACCTCGTTGTGTATCGCATATGGCAGAAGGAGAGGTCCGATCGTAATGAGGCATCCTCATATGACAATGTGAAGTTCCGTCGAAAAATTTTCAAATAAAGATTAATAAAATCAAGATGACATCACCTTGTCATGAATGTTATTCTTAGAGGTATCTCTGGTTTTGTCCACTATGGTAAAAGAGAAACTATTCTGCTCCCTAATAGCACTGAACATTCCCGAAACGTTCCATGGGAACTTTCGGAACGTGTAAAATGTCCGCCGTTTGGGAACATTCCAGGAACGTTCCAAATATAAATTACCGTTACTGTTATTATTATCAGTAAATGTCGCGTAAAGCGTAAGTGATAAGTCAAAAACGATTTTAGTTTATGATATGGATATCATCCGTCGTGAAAAGAATGACCAACTTAAGACTACAGTATAGGTACACTGATAGAAATGGTAATGTTGATTTAACCATATGATCGTGGGTTGAAAAATTACGAGGATATTTATAATATAATACGTGTACTTCAATCATAAAGAGTACGAAATGCACTTACTGATATATAGTAAATACAAGTTATTTATATTTGTGGTACAAAAATTTAATATATGTGTTGCTATTGTATTAAATGTGTAATTCTATTAAACACTTGCCTGAGGGAACTATCTCTGAAATGTGTCGTTTAGCAATACCCTCTGTATGACTGATTTACCTGACTCGCTTTGTTTTGTTTACAACAGGCGCATCTTGATCGCGCCTGCGCGTCTACTTTCGTAAGCAACAAGAATCGGATGGCCAAAACAGACATCCTGTATTGCTGTATCTATACCAGCAATAAAATAGGGTTAATCTAATCATAAATATCGTTGTACCACCTATTCATTTTTATCAGTGTAGGTATAGGCATGTCTTAAAGTGATCATAAACTGATTTCTTCTGGTCCCCAGAAGACCACAGTACTTTTGCCCCAGGTCCCAGCCAGCAGTTTCAACCCCCAATATCCATAAATATAACGGAAACTGGTTGAAGCCTCTAGAGCTCATAAATGCTCATAAATCGGCCTAGCTTCTTTAGGACTTTTAGGTATAGTTAGTCTGTTGATACAGACAGCTATCCTTATTTGAGAGAGAGAGAGAGAGAGAGAGAGAGTGGTGTCTATTTTATTTCCCTAAAAATGATGCAGGTATAGACTGAAGGGTACAGACCAGAAAAAGACCAAACGTTGTTTGAAACTGATCTCAAAGTGGTATTAAGTTGATCTTTCTTTTCACCAGGGATATTATAGTGTAGTATATGCGGTACTCAAAACCTCAAGAATGACATTCATTTGTACCTATCTCTTACTGTTTACGAGATAATTGTTGTTAAAAATAACAATAAAGGAAGGTTCCCCTTAGGTCCCAGTGGAACGTTCCCAAGCAGCAGACATTTTACACGTTTCGGGAATGTTCTTGCAGTGGAACTCCGATGCTGTTTCGAAGTCAAAAATCGAAGGAACCTCTCTTTCTATATCTCCAGACGTTGCAAAAAGAGGTCCGTTCGATTTTTGACTTACAGCGCAGTATCGGAGTCCCTCTGCTGGAAATTTCCTCTGAAAAGTCCCGAAGGTTCCGGTGGAACGTTCCGTGCTATTAGGGCTGTCCGAAAGTATAACCTAGTAAGTGCCATTTGCTGTAAGGGCTATTTTCCAACACGTATGCATAAAAAAGTGATCTCTATCGGAAAGGTTATTTAGTGGGTTTTAAGTTTGGTGTGGAGTATTTAGACATCCGTCATCCGCAGAGATTCTCGAGGGAAATTTGAGAAACAATATCCGCAGGCTTAAACAGACCTGTATTGCGCATCACAATTAATCGAAAATCAGAAGTATCTTTCAAAGGCGCGCACCTCTTGTTTGCCCAGAATACAATATTTGATAACACCACTGGTAAGATTACCTAAAAATACGAAGAAATAACTGTGCGTAAACCCAGCCTGCACTTCTGGTTCCGGGTTAATCGTAACCAATTAAAAGTCCAGGAATTCGTTAATGCTTTCCGCGAATGAAAACTTGGGAGCAAGATCGTGCACATGCGTACTGGGGGTTGCCATGTCAACGATGTCAACACGCGTTGGAAGTTTCGAACTTGTGTTTTTTGAACTTATAAAATTTAAAAATCTTGCACATAATAACCTACAATGTTTTTTTCACTGAAATTCACTTTATCCCTTACTGACGTAATCCATAAATGATTATAATAATGTTATTGTAGTACTTACACTTTCTAGATCCTTTTCGTATTTTTGATGCTATTTTCCTTCTCGCTTTTAATTCAGGAACGTGATATACACCTAATCAAATAAAAATACAAACGAACATAACCTAAATATGCATCGAGATGTCAAAATATAACATAGGGGAGTGGGTATAACACGTAACTGCGAAAGCAGCTCTGCGCATATGCACAATGTTGCTCCCAAGTTTTCATTCGTGTCAAGCATTAAGCCCATGTGACGAGTGGGTCACGTGACCGGCTTCCTACCTTACCGACATTTTTTTTTATTTGTAAACTTATTTTCATACGAATAACCGCATAGAGTTGAAAATTTGGGATAATACATAAGAAGCACTAAGAAATGCGGCTCTGGTCCTTAATTTATTATCCCAAATTTTCAACGCGAAATGGCTATTCGTGTGAAAATAAGTTTACAAATAAAAAAAGTGTCGGTAAGGTAGGAAGTAGGTCATAGGGTGATACCACTCCGTACCAGTGCTCCCAATCTGGCTCCCGAACCGCACTGCGCATGCGTCGCACCAGCAGCCTCAATGGATGCTGATCGCGCGCTTATTTGAAATGATTAAGTATGCAAATCAGTTTTTCACAATATATAATAATCATAAAGTACAAAAAAATATTATGAATGATTCCAAATTTACATTCGCGTAAAAAGGTATTCCTTCCATTGAATTTAAAATCAATAATTTATTTGTGAAGAGTAGTCAGATAATTTATTCATCTTATATTAAAAAAGACTATTTTGTGATGTAAAAATTAATTGTTATTATTTCCACAATGATGATTTATTATAGAAAATTGATTTACACAGATAATAGTTTCAAAAATGCGCGCTATTTATAGCCAATGAGACTGCCGATGCAACGCATGCGCAGTGAAGTTGGGGAGCCGAATTGGGAGCACTGCTCCGTACTATTCCTTCGCGGTGCTACGTAAGCATAGCAACGTTTTGGGGAATTTTTTTTTTGTAGGGCGGGTCGACATTCGTGAGTGGAATATTTGCGAGTGACATGAAGTTGCACGAAGTTCTCTCGGTAAGAGTTGAGAATGACCAAGATTCGACTATTTTGGTGCTCAAACAAATCCTGTTCGTAGTCCAGCTGAACCAGAACGATAATTCCTGTTACGTTTCTACTAGAAGTCGATTATACGGATGGAGCATGACGCCATATGCCGTCAAACCAACATGGCGTCGAATACTGGAACATGAGAATTGGCCGTTAATTTCGCTACACGTGATCATAAGGTGGTGTACCAGAAGCTATGGGATTGGTGCAAAACCTGCACGAAGTATAAGGAAAGTGTACCCAGTGGAATAATTGATTAGTCCCAAGCATTTTGGTGCAAATGTTCATGTACCAGCATACGGCTATCTTGAATCGCCATATTAGACCATGAAATGAATAGTTTCTATCAATAAGGGCGCAGTTCCATGGAGGTAGAATAGTAGAACAGTTTTGAGCAATGATGTCCCTGCACAAGCTCTCGCAGTCATCTTATTGGTCAAAACTGTTCCACTATTCTACTAATCTATCTCTATGGCAGGGGTCGGCAGCAGGGGAAATTTGGAGAGTCCAGCTATCTCTTTTACTCTTATGACTTTTCTGCCTGCACCGGTCGGACGGACAGAGGTATAAATGCACCATAAGAGTTCGTGGTGGTGGTGGGTAATTCTATTCTATGACGTCAGAATTGACCGCCACCCCGAACTCTTAGTGTAGAGTAGAGACTCTTGGTGGGAGAGACGAAGCGAGCGATCCACACGTGTTAAAAGAGCTGGACTCTCCAAATGTCCCCTCGCGGCCGACCCCTGCTCTATGGCAGTGGTCGGCAAACTTTTTGCTCACTTTTCAGGTATGGTCAGGTTTGTCCCGGAATAATTTTTTCTACTACTTTTCGGTCTATTCGTGAACCTCAGTGTGAGTGAGCTTACTCCAGCAAGGGTCTTTTGTCCATAGGCAGGTCAATGCAAGGAAATTTAAAAACTTTTAATTTTTCAACTAGCGATTTGAAAATAGCATAATCAGCATCTACGAATTTTTCCGATTCCAATGATATATTACTTGCCTAGAAAAATTGAAAATTTGAAGGAGTTTAATATCAAGAAACTTTAGCTCAATATTTAATTTAATACTAAATACTTCTCAAATTTTCAACCTTTATAGACAAATTACATGTCGTTGG
>CAKNWW010097486.1:0-10050 GCA_932074435.1 Andricus kollari | reverse complement strand
TGGGTGAGGATATGGAACAAGGGAAGTCGCTCAATGCCAGAACTTTACATTTTAAATTCATCTATGGATTTACGGATAGAGTCTACGAAAGTTTGGGATTAGTCGATTTCAAGGATACCGATTAGTACCCAGGGGTACACAAAACATTTAGTAGGGGTATAAATTTGTAGGGCATTTTCGGATGTAATATAAAGGGGAATCAATTGAAGCATGAAAATGAGGACTATACCGATATTCCTTTATGGAATCCCAATATTTTCTAAATCTGAAAGAAAATCCTATAATGTTTGGCTTACAAGGCTCATATTATATATGCATAAATGCGGTTTGAAAACTCGAGCACGTTATTGTGAAAAACATGCAGTAGGGGTGAATTGATGTAAAATTAATGTCGGCATAAAATCGCGATGTATCTTTATAAATCAGAAACGGGGTTTTTCGACCGTATTTCACGCTCTCTGTATTTTGTTTTCCTCTCATGCCCTCAGAATACGCAATCGAACCTGTAAGGAGGATACACAAAAAACAACGCAAGACTTCATTTTATATTAATATCGACCACGTTGCGAGACATGTGTGCGAGCGCGACTCAAGTATTTATGGTGGTTATGTGATCAGGGGAGACTCGATTCCTCAGAAGCAGAGCTTCTGAAAGGTTATCCAACCTTTTCAGAAAAGTAGTATCTACAAGGCATTGTTTTGGTATAACTTCCGGATCTTTAGGTCAATAGCCAACTTTTGATGGGAGGAGAAATTGCCAATGGGCTTTTGAAGAGGAAAGGATATTCCTTTGGAGATGGAAGTTCCGGAGGAAAGTGCGGATTGAAAACGGACGGTTAACTCCTTGTACGGGTCGAGTGTCCAGTGTCAGGCGAACGACAGTGGCAGTGCAGGATCGTCGAGATAACTATGAATCCTAACAGTTTCGGCTTGTTCATGACATGTTTGGCGAAGCGTGTACCGACTCTGCAATATCATGCATCAAAGGACAAGCTAAACCATGGGCTACCGTGTCATCCTCAGAACTAGCAAACCTGCTCGGCCGTTATGACGTAGTGTTACCCACGTTCTGTCGCATAAGTTCCACGTCTCTCGATTATTACGATTGTCCGGACCATCCAGAATGATCACCGTTGACCGATGACAGAACGTCTATTACAAAGTCCTCGCCTAGTCTGCTCATATCTCACATACACTCGGGTCTAAATCCCAAACTTTGTTACGCAACTCTGATCCTATTGTTTCTATTATGAACTGCCCCTCAATTATTTGAAAAGAAACGTATAAACGACATATTTATGAACATTCACTACTTAAATCTACTTGCTTTCTCGCTGTATATGTATTTTATTACATATAATAGTTTAACGAGGACTTTTATGATGTTGGAGTCTATTGTTGTAAATTACATTGTGCTTTTGTACTTCTGCTTTCAGTGAGTCAATCTGAAGGTCATGAGGTATAGCTTCATTCGGTACTCGAAAGTTGAATGCCGTATATGTCCATGAGGTGATGTACCACATACTTTGCATCCAAAAATGAAGGTAAAATATGATTTTGGTATAGTTACAGAATAGATAAGGATCAAGGCACTTTAAATTGAAGAAACGTTGTAGGGAAGCTTTTCTTTGATTTTGCGAAGCAAACCAGTATGCCGTACTTTGTCCAAAGCTTGTGTGATGTCCAGAAATGCTGCTGACAACGGGCAGCACATCTTTTCTTTCAAGTCTTTTTTTATATAGATTTTCACACTCGCATAAAATGTAATGTGAAGACAAATAGGTCGTTAAGGATCCGACTTAAAGGATCAATATAATTATACACGTACGTTTAAAACTTTCAAATCACTACCTTTCGCTTGGAAGCCTTAAATTATCGAGCCTAGGAGTAAATTTTCTCGTGAGAGGAGTGTTATTATGCCTAAACGTCGACATTACGAGTATCTCTTCTCGTTAAAATGTTAGAAAACATATGTTGAAGGAGTATTCAATTTATCATCGATGCCCGCGACCCTGGACCGACCTAACCTTAATTCACCTAGATTCGAGAGACACTCGAGTTACAGATATCTCTCGACCTAACCTGCACCATATCGGTGTATTCGTATCGGGTAGCGGGTATGCTAATCGTATGGGTGTGCCCCGCGCTTAGCTGTGCGGAAAACGAGACTCAATAGGAAATTTGTTGCACATTACACTCCCGACGGGACGACGATACCATCTACACAGATTTGGCCCGGACATAAGTTCGACATTACACCTCGCGGAATGCGTTACATGCGTCGCGATGTCGCGCGATTCTAGGCTATGTTCGACTCTGCGGGACACGAATCGAAATCAACCGAACACGAATGTCCCGAAACTATTTTCTGTCGCCCCACAATCGAACAGGAGTGTCCAATTAAGGGTAAATTTAAACACGTTTCTTTCAGAGGTACAATTATGCGATTAGATTGATAAAATCTATCGTATATCTGATTTTGAAGAGATCGATTTTTTTAAATAAAGAATTTACTTTTATACTGAAGCAAAATCGATTTACTAAAACCCTGTCTGTAG
Source organism: Andricus kollari (assembly GCA_932074435.1). Lineage (NCBI taxonomy): Eukaryota > Metazoa > Arthropoda > Insecta > Hymenoptera > Cynipidae > Andricus > Andricus kollari. The sequence goes on along the minus strand of CAKNWW010097486.1, from coordinate 7,492 downwards.
CTGGTTTAAAAGCTACGCTGGAAAGACGAAATATTAATTCGTTTGCAACACTCTCTGTGATCCGATTTTCCCTTTTGTGTTCTGCTGATATTTTTCATTCTTGTTTAATGCGCAAAGTACTCGCGTTGACACGTTGCGCGATGCAGATGCGAAGTGGGTTGAAAAAAGCAGGGTATGCACACAGACATGCAACAGAAAAACGTAGGCGTGAATCCGTCACATATTTCCCAGGGATGTTAAATGTGCAAGGGTGTCTCACTTAATAGAAAGACAGGACCGTACGCATCATCAAACCTCCACCATATATTCCTTTTATAAAACGTCTATACCCCTTCAATAGGCAAAATTGATATATTCCTAATCACTTCTTGAAAGTTACGGCAATTTTTGTTTAAGCAATGACTTTATGTTGTACATACATTTTCTCTTTTTGTTTTTATAGATTTGTTCAATCTTTCTCTACTATAGGTACGAACCTGAAATACTATGGGATTATATTTGATATTTTTACCAGTGATATAATCTTAATGAACAAGCGCGTGGATATTAACACCTACCACGCTAACAGCATGGTACAAGGATCGGTTTGCAAAGTTGGAAAATTGGGCAACACAATATTAGATTACCGATGCTCGATCTGACGTGCTCTCAACACAGCTGAAGATTGAATGTCGGCATGTCTGGGTCTCGATCCAACTCGAAATTCCTTTTTAAATTCTAAAAACGACAAAGATATTAAAATAAAGTTTCGAGATAGCCAAGAGCGACTTTTTTATCCGATAGTTTGATAAGAGAATAAAACTGAAAGCAAAACCGAAGCAAAGGTTAAGATATAAGTGGGAGTGACAATTGAAACTCGAGTTACGAGTGTTTTAGTCCGGTGTAGATAAATGTGATTAATTAGCTGTGATTCACTAGAAATTATATCGTTCAGAGGTCTATGTCGCGATGTCATATCGATAGCGAGCGAATGTCACACAAACACAGACGCGCGTGCTACAAAGTAAAGACACAGGTGAATCGCATAACCAGTTCACCTTCGCTTGAAAATCATTCACCGCCAATATCTTCTCATCGATCAATTCTATCGCCGCCCCGTTATTTCGCATCAGCACCTGCCGAATATTTGCAAACTGAACAGGTAGAAATCTCCAAATACACATTCAACGACATAATTTTGCTGGGACGTATTTCATCGTGACTAAGATGGATGATACTAATTTTAGTCTTTACTGATAATTGAGCAAAAAACTTGTTTCAAATTTAAATTTAAACATTGGCAGGCAATTATTAAAAACTTCAGAAAACATGTATTCCAAAATACAATTTATGTAAACTAGATGTGGTATGTCTGCAAGGTAGGGGTCAGCCAAACCAAAAGATGAGATTTCTATAGGGAATTCGTATGCCTCTGCCAGTGCATGGTGCCACGCGACTCAAAGGGTGTTCGCTGCTTTGCAGGTAACATAAAAAGCGAGCGAGAAAAGAGAACGCAGCAGAAGAAAAGAAAGGGAGATACCTCACCCTTCGAGTTTCTCAACCCCAATGAGAGAAAAGCAGGGGGAAGGGGGTCTCATGGGGAGTTGAAGAATAGATGGTAACCCCGGAGAGAAAAAGTGGAGAGGGGCTCAGGTAGCCCTTGGTGCTCGATTCTCGAATAGCTTTAGCTCCGGCCTGCCATGGCACCATATACCGGGTGTCACTTGAGCTCTTCACCTTCAGATAGGAAAAAAGTTGCAAATATTTGAAACATGACAAAAGATAGCATCTCTTGGAGAAGCAAAGATTGACGTGTAAAAAAATGACAGAAGAGGATAGAAAATCATCCTGAATTCTTTTAATTTTATACCTTCTTTTTGTTAGTATAGCTACTATAATCTACACTTACACTGTCTACATCTACACGAAATACAATTCTATAAATCAGGTATGTTATGTGATCGTCTTGAAAGATAAATTCTGATACTCGGATGATTTAAAAAAAATATGCTGTCATAGAACGTGTTACCGTAACCAGGGACTTTTAACAAAAGAATAGCGGTTTCCTTTTTAGGGGCAAAAATACTTTAAAAAGAGGGACATTCAAGAAACTCTCGAAGCTCTTTAGTTACATAGCTCCTTAGTCGATCGATAGATTGAATATCGAGATCGAGAATAGATATTTTCGGTCCAGGGCAACACCCGTTACGTAGTGGAATAAGGCCCAGAAAACCGCGAGGGTACATGAACCCTGCTCTCTATATAGTGGAGCCATCAGACCGGGGATAATCAGAAGAACGTGCACTCTGCTTCTCGATATTCTATATCAGTCCGCCCTCGAACCATTAAAAAAGAATTCAATATTAAAGGCGTATTTCCAAAAGACTAGACGTGCCGGAAACGCCCTATGTAAGAAAATCTTTCGGGACCTACAGATATCTCTCGCTTTTTCACCTCCGTTCTTCATTTGGCTGTAAAATCCTAGCGTGCGTCAAAAAATTTAGAGGGGATGCAAGGGTAAAAGTAAACGCAAATGTTGGTTTTACAAAACTTTCACAAATCTTATTTATAGGAATATAACCTTCACCGCAACAGGTTGTGAACCCAGAATAAACAGTGTTCAATTTTTGCATTTTCGTCACAACGGGAAGGTATTAGTTTTGAGTGAAAACTATAACGTATTCCATTAAATCTCTACGTATCTAGACCCCCCGAATCTGAAGAAACAGGTTTTGCGATGGTGTTTTTAAGGACTAAAAAAAAGGAAAAATGATCAAAGATGTAATAAAATGTTTCAAAACAAAATTGTTGACCCAGAAAAGATCTAAACGTTTTTATGAACCATTTTTTGATAAAGTGCGGAGTTTCAATTTTAATCATGAAAAATAACACTAAAAATTAAATTCTTGCATAAAACGACACAAGATACAATAAAATGTTTAAAACCCAGATTATTAATCTAAAAAAGGCCTACAAATTTGTTGATGAACATTTTTTTGATAAGAAGCGTAGTTTTCGTTTTTAATCGTGAAAAATAACATACAAAATTAAATACTTTAATTTATGGAAAAAACGGCACAAGGTACAATACAATGTTTCATACCAAAATTGTTCGCCTAAATTAGATCTAGAAATTTGCTTTTGACCATTTATTGATATGATGAAAATTTATGAAAAAATAACGCGATACAATGAAATTTTTAACTGTAAAATGTTACTTCTAGAACATAAGTAAGGGATCGAGGAGGAGAAATAAATACAATATACATTTTTAACATAATAGCGTTCCACATATGATTGAAAATTTCTCGTTTTTGAACATAATTTAATCAAGCCCGAAGCGCGAGACGAAACACGCGATGAGAATGGCTTCGTTAAAGCCGAAGAAGCTTTAACAAAAGAGAATTCATAATCACCAAACTACAGTTGTCAGTGGTTTCACCTTTAATTTTAAATGGCCCATGCGCAAAGGTGGGGAAAGTACAAGGATAAGAAGTACAAATACAAAGCGCAGCTGAGAGATTTTTTATTTCTCGAAAGTAACCGAATTCAATTACACGCCTTAAAACATTTGAAAAAGATTTTATCTTGAAAGCCTCCCTGCCTTTACATTTATCGAAATCATCGTCCAAAATGTGGAGCCCTCGTAAAATAATCGTGAACGAGCGAGTTTGTTTATGCGTGTTATTTTTTATCTCTCCTCGCCTATAAAGGAGCGTGCTCGACCTCGGTGCTTGAGATATAAGCTGAGGCACACTGGAGACATTTTCAGCTGACAGATATGATATCTGAAACCGTTTCGAGTGTGTATACGGGTACCAAGCAGGAAGCATCGACTAAAATCCCAAGGGATTTCTGGACTTTGGTCCTCAGGGAGTCGCAGAGAAACCACGGGGCGTAGATTGTGGGAAGATACACAGCGAGGGAGCGAGAGAAAAGATCGCAGAGAGAATACGCAGTTACGGGAACCTTTTAGAGAGGAACAGGACTGGACATATCGGGAGGTTTCTTTACTTTTGAGAAATTAGTAATTCCAAGATTTTCGATAATGCTCAATTGTAGGATCTTCAATACGAGCTGAAATGCATACTTTTTGCGAGTCTAATTCCATAGTGCAGGCCAAAAAGGATTGGTAGAGATGTTTAAGGCTTTACAGCCTCCCGGAGATTCTCTCCTGTTGCTAATTACAGCCCTGAGGCCAGATTTTCGGGTCCTGAGAGCTCGTATGCAATGTGGCGGGTCCATGAATTGATGGTTGCTGAGAGAAGATGGAAATGGGGAAAGAAAATACACCCCAGTTCGGGTTTCTTCCTGTGTAACATGAAGTCTGATCCTTGGGACCATAGGTCAGTTTTGAACGAGAGGGAACGAAAAGTTAATGGGTCTCTGGATTTCATCAGGACCTTTTTCAGAGTAACATTAGCTTACTGAAAAAAACTCTGAGCCCTCAGGTCTCTGTATCAGAAAAGTCCGAGGAAAAATCGCAGTAAATTCAGTTTGTAGAGTGAGCTGACTGTTGTGCATACTGTATACTGTATAGTATATACTATATTACTAACAGAAATTTTCGGACAGATACGTCTACGTACCTGAAGCTATCTCAAATCCTAAATTTGTATAGCCAATCTTAGGATTTGCCGAGATTTAAATTCCATCCTACTGAGATTAGTAACTTTGTCCAGCACACTGTTTGAATAATATGGTATGTTCAGTAATATTCTCGCCTTGTTTATTCATCAGATCTTGATATGCATAGTAATCCGTAACCATTGTTTTCCATTTCCTCTTGCTTTCAGATTTGCAGCAACTCTCGATGCATTTTTTCAGTTAGTTTTCATTTACCAACCCCACAGGTCTGTTCCTTTCACCATTTTTGTGGATCCACAGGTCCATAAAAAATCCACAGTAAAAGAAAAAGTGGCTCGTGCCTGACGCGTACAACCGCATCAAAGTGACAACGCTTTTTAAGCAAAAAAGAAACGGACGTCACATTGGTCGAAACCTCCGAATCGAGACGATGAAAGCAGGGTTGAAAAAGAAGAAACGACCATTTCCGTGACTTTCGATTCCAGCCAACGATTACAGGCGGTTGGCCTTTGCTACTTTCCTGTGCCCTCGGGGCACCCAGGCACCCCGATATCGGCAGCCGAAACCGGCGCGAGAACAACAGAGAAACGTGACGATGAACAGAGACAAACCTCTGGAAGCGGACATGAGTAAAGAAAGAGATAGAAATGAAGGGGGGGGGGGGGGGCAAGCAAGGTAGACAAGGAAGGGGAGAAAAAAAGAGATCGTCCGTTGCACCGTACGGTAGTAAAACGGAACGCGAAGGTGTATTTTGTGGAGAAGCCTGCCTGCCACGCGACTGAGGGGTACATGGTGGGGAGTTTGACGGGCAAGGAGGTTGAGGGTTTGGGCGCTTTGATGAAGAGGGAGTGCGAGGGGCTAGGGGGGACTGGCGCGACCGAGAAGGGCAGAGGATGCTTGTATGTTCGTGGGGCCGAGAAGGGTGGCGGACGAGGAACCCGACGAGGGGATAGTGCGGGAGGGGAGACCGGCCGCAGCAGCTGTCGCTGCTGGTGCCCCCCTTCGCGTTACACTAGAAGGGGCCCACCGGAGGACATTGGCGTAGGAATCGGGACTTAAGACAGTGACTCTCCATCAAGCATCATACCATACTGAGGCCCATAGGCATAGGGGTTGATACGTATCTTTTTATATTGTTAACGAATTTTGACTCTACAAGTCAAAAAACATTCCACGACCTAGTTGCTTTAAATATTTTATTACTAGTTTATTGCAAGCGAATGCAAGGATAATTCATAATCGTATTCAGGATTGCCTTTTAAGCAATTTCAGGAATATTTCGATGTTTTAAAAACTTCTTTATCGTTATGCGCTGCGATTTTTCTACAAGTCATCTTATCATTCTCAACGATTGTACAATAAAGCACTTGTCAAGTTATCTCAAATATTTCTGCGACCAGGTGTTATGTTCCACAAGTAGTCAGAAATGTAATAAGACAAGTATCTTCAGAGACTCTCGAATATGATAAAATACGATAAGATTATCTTTTATCGATTAGTTACTATATTTTTCGCATTAATTGATCACGACTTATTTGCTGTGATTCTAAAAAAGGACGTTGGAAGTTCATGCTCCGTTTATTGTATATGCGCGCACGACATAACAAAACTTATGGGACGACTTATGTATGAATGTTTAAGCTCATGCTAATATGTGATTGTAGATGCTATCTGGTTAGGGAAAATATATTCGACAGTTAAAGGTTGCCTCTCATATATTTGATTTCACATGCAATCAAATATGAAAAAAGAAGTTGCAGTGAAAGGGAATTTTGAAACTATAATCTAAAACATTTAAAAATAGAGATGTTTAAATTTTGATGTGCGATAATTAAAGGCACTGTTAAAAAAGCGTAGTTGCTTAACAACTCTATAGGGTCAAAACAGAGTTGATTTCACTCCACTGGAGTTGAATTAACTCCATTCAGTAGATAGCTCAACAACTCCGTCTTTTTAAAAGTCTGATATCCCAATATGCTACAATCATGACCGTGACGGTAGCAATAATGTTATCGTTGTCCAGTCATCCTTATTTAATAAACTACCGGATCAATATTCAAACGATTACGGATTTCTCTCGAGTTTCTTGCCCAAGACTGCACGTTTTCTTCAATTTTACCATACAAAGGCGAAAAATATTCAAGAAACGAGAATGTTGGAAAGTCGTTTCTCGTTCGCAACGATGTTGCGCTGGGCAACGCAGCGATATTTCCTCGCTTTTTCGCGACATCGATACGCGAGTGTCGCAAGTCACTGGAGAATACTTGGGCGATCGAGACTCGAGAATAGGCATAAATTTGTTATGGTGCAACCATACTAGGATTGTTCTCTATCGCACATCTTTACTGCCATGTGGAGAGAGAAGTACTTACATGAACCCCGATATACGGTTTGTAAATACGAAGGGACACAGTTGCATTTGCATTAGACTGGATTTGGAAATGAAACGGAAACGATAATATTCCTTTCGCGCGACTGCACTCGTTTGCTTCCTCGAGTTTCAGACTTAAATCTCGGATAGTATAATTCGAGTGAATTTATAAACTGCATTTCAAGCTTGGTTTCACACTCTTTGTTTTTCGAATTTATTCTTTTCAGCTATTTCTTTCTAATAAAGCTGAGTTGCAAAGGAACTATCTGCACATCCATATTCTTAGGTTATTAGTGCATCTTCCGAGACCAACAACTTTCATTTTCTCAATCCCGGTACAAGAAGCTCTTAACTCAACCGAAATGTGAACATAAGATTGGGAAATCGATCTCTCTCCAAGTTCGGACAATAAATTGGCACAACCAAGGCTGGAGAAGGAACAAATTAACGAACTCTCCGATTTGTGTATAAAGTGCATACAGGTACTCAAGGAGACGCGTATGAGCAAAGCGAACGCGTGCCACGGCACGTGGCTTGCACGTGCCTGGTTTCTCT
>CAKNWW010097404.1:2438-17582 GCA_932074435.1 Andricus kollari | reverse complement strand
ATTTTGTTTTAAATGTTTTGAAATCCTTTTAGGTGAAAAATTATTTTTATATCTTTTCAAAACTTCTAATACCTCTAAAACTTACTCGAATTCTTTGTAGAATTGTTTAATCTTGCAAAATTGCAAAATTTGGCTTTAAAATCTTTTACATTCTTTTTCGAAAATTCTAGGAAATCATTTGAAATGTTAAAAAATTGTCGAAATCTTCTCAAGATTTAAATTATTCTCGAATCTTTTCAAAACCTCTAAAACTTCAAAATATCTTTTGATGTAATTCAAAGTTGTCCTATCATTTTTTAAATCCTGCAAAATTTAAAAAAATTACCTTCAAATCTTACAGATTCTTTTTTGACGTATTTTTAAATCTTAAAAACTTAAGATTAATCTTTTGAAATAAAACTTAAATCAGTTTAAATTTTTTCAAAAATCTTATTGTTGGTACCGGTAATTTTTTGTTACGGGTACCAGCAATTTTTTTTGTGACGATACCGACAGTGTATACACTTCGTAAATTAAGATATTCTAAATTTTTGTCCATAATTTTATTTTTCTCATCTCTTTAAATAAGTGAGAAAGTTTATAAATTGAAGTGTGCGTAGTAGCAAAATGTTAGGAACATAATTATTTCTCAATATTAAAAAAAATTACAACTAAAATTTGATTTTTATCAATAATGTTTCAAAAATTCAGAAATAAATTTTATCATGAAATAAAATGATTTTTTTGAAAAGTTTTGATTGGCTAAATTGAAGGTGCAGAAAATTCGTAATCTTTATTTATATATAAATACATATAACCTCATTTAATATGGTCAAAGGGTTATGAATAGAATTCATTTGTCATTTTTAAAACATGTAGTCAAAAAATTGAGATCAAAATTGTTGGATTTATTCTACATAATTATTTACAATTTAAATGTTCTTTATTAGAAATAAATTCTTCGAATTCAAATTCCTCATTTTGAAATTGTCATTTACAAAAGTCCAAAAAAATCAAAAGGAAAACTGAAAACAACCATTAATAGTCATATTTTCGAGATATTTGGTAACATAACTTTTTTTAGAAAGGATATTCAATATATTAATTTAACAACTTATCATTTTAATAGATGGATTCTACGAACATTTTGGTTGGGTTATCAAAGAGATTTAGAGGTGACTGATCTTTACAAGCCACTCAAGGAACACACAAGTAATATTCTTGGTGAAAAAATCACATCCGTTTGGGAAGAGGAATTTAGACGCTTGAACAAATCCCAATTACCAGGAACACAGAAACAAGAAAATGAAAAAGGAAAAAGAAAAACTGCAGAAGGTGGTCCAACTTACAAGGAACCAAGTTTGATGCGAGTTTTGATCAAGTGCTTTGGTGCCAAAGTAGCCATGTATGGGATTTTCTTAGCCATAATGGAAATTTTACTCAGGTAAGGCAACCCCATCTCTCCTATTTTTAATTATAATTATTTCAGGATTATCAGCCTCGAAACTTAAAATTTAAATTCTTGAATGAAACTAAGATAAAATTCAATTATCTTGCTCTTATACGTACAGATTGCTGCAACCATTGTTCCTAAGACTTCTCATCCGTTATTATCGTCCAATCAAAAATCCTTATGTGCCAATTCACAGTGGGCGAACTATGCCTGATCTACAAGAAAAAGAGGAGACTGCTAGATCGTTAAGTCCCTAGGTTTTTCAATTTTAGAATGAAACTAATATTTGACTCCCAATTTTAATTTTATTGTAGCAGCGTTAAACCCAAATATGACTCAAATTGTTAAGCAAACGTGAAACTCAGTCAAAGTGTTATTTGTGATCTAAACAAAGTTTTAGGACCGTGTGCCAAACCATTTTTCAAAATTAGGGGAAAAAGATTACATTTCTTTGAAAATACGGTATTTTTAAAATAACTAAGATTATTATTTTTTTCTTTTTGCTTATGATAGAGTATTTCTCATTATTTCAGAATCCATAATAAAAGTATTACAAATTTGAAAATGAATGAAATGCCCGTTTTTTTGGAAAAACAATTTTTTTCCACAAAATACACAGGATGCGGAAAAAAGTTCAAAAGCTAAATTGACCCTTTCAAAAATGTCTACATAAAGATGTTTTTCCATTTCATCTCACTTATTTTGTAGAAAAAAATGTAAGTTTTAGAAAAACGATCCCCATTTGGTTGATTTTCAACTTTGTAATATTTTTTGTTGACAAAACTTTTCGAAAATAACAACTTTTTCCTTGTAGACTTTTTTCCCGTGTCTCATATGTTTGAAAAAAGCCAACATTTTCGATTTTGAAGAAAACGGTCGCCATTTTGTGATTTTTTACTTTTGAATACTTTTTTCGAGGATCTTGAAACAATGAGAAACTGCTCATCATAATCAAAAATAAGAAGTTCATTATCTTCGTTATTCTGAAAATCTTATATTTTCAAAAATAAAAAATTGAATAAATTGTCAGCACCCGATTCTACAACTTGTTTTAAGACACAAAGAACACATGCACCAACTTTCATGCTTTTTTTAAAACCAATTTGAGCCAAAGGTGGACCATTTTCGTTTTACTGCTGCGACTAATTTGTTTAGAGAAAATAAAAAATGTTTAATCATACCCAGTTTTCCAGTAATTTTGTTTAATAGACAACAGAAGGGACATAACTTTAAATTACAATTCATGTATAATACCTTATTTGCTCACTTCCAAACCGTTGCTAGTTTACTTAAATAATGTTTAAAAACAACTTAATTAAAATTAGATTTTTAAAATACATTCTTACAAAAGCTTTAAAGTCATAGAGTTCTGATGAAATGAGAGGAAAAGATTTTGTCATTGTCAATTTGATTTCTGTATACTCAATTCCTGAATAGAAACTAAAAAAAGTTTGATTCGAAAAAGACATCGACTTCTGAGAAAATGGAGGTGCAACCTTTTTGCACCTGAGGTCAGCTTTAAACTGTGACTAAATTCAACTTTGAAGCGTATTATTTTAAGTGGGATGTATTGCAAAATAAAAAATTTAAATTAAAAAGTTTCAATCCTGAAGAAATAAATAATCTCCATACTGAAAAATGTTGAATTGCTTAAAATGCTTAAAATGCTTAGATTTTATTTCTTACCCGTAAAATAAACAATATCATGTACAAATTTCTAATATTTAGTACTTGAATCATTAAGAAATCAAATATTAATTATTTCATGTACGTTCGAAATTGAACAGTCTTTAGTAAAAATTTTAAACTATATAAGTTTAGAAATTTATGTTCAGAAGTGGCAAAGGAGGAGAATTATTTTTCAATCGAATTACAATAACCTGTAAAAATCGAATTGCAAAAGTTATGTATTCCTTGAAACCACACCTCTTTCCCTTGGATAATTAATTCTTCGTAAACTTACTTAGCCTAATGGATTTTCTGCTGACACTGTAACAAAAATAATAATAATAACGTTGTTGTCTACAAGAAAATTAATATTGACTCTGTTCGTTAATAGGGTGATGCAGCCGTTGTTCCTGGGTCGTCTTCTGCGTTTCTACCAGACCGATAATCTAGTAACTTACCAAGAAGCTTACCTTTACGCACTTGGAGTGATAATGTGCTCCGCAGTCAACATATTCGTAATTCATCCATACATGATGGCAATCCTTCACATGGGAATGAAAATGCGGATCGCTTGCTGCTCTCTCATCTACAGAAAAGCTCTCCGATTGTCAAAAACTGCCTTAGGAGAAACGACTATTGGCCAGGCCGTAAATCTCCTCTCCAACGACGTAAATCGATTCGACGTCGCAATTATTTTCTTACATTATTTATGGATTGGGCCTCTAGAAACTATAATTGTTACTTACTTCATGTACCAAGAAGTCGGCGCCTCTGCTGTAATCGGCGTTGCAACACTTCTCATGTTTATACCACTTCAAGGTAATAAATATTGATGGAAAAACCTATTGGCAAAAATCTGGAAAGCTACACTTCGCTTTTCATTATTTCCAAGCAGTTTTACATTTTTTGACGTTACAATTTTTTTAAAGCTGATTGATTGAGACTTTCCTTTTTCAGGATTTTTGGGCAAGAAATCCTCGGTGCTAAGATTGCGAACAGCGATTAGAACTGATGAGAGGGTGCGATTAACAAACGAGATAATCAGCGGCATTCAAGCGATCAAAATGTACACTTGGGAGAAGCCGTTTAGTGCGTTAATCGAAAAAGCAAGAAGGTAAACATGTCACTCTTCAAACCATTATCTATGATACTACTGTTTGTTTCACCGATTTTTGCACTCATCGTAGGCTTACATATACCTTCCTCATTTTTTCAGAAAGGAGATAAATGTCATAAGATCCACGTCCTACATCAGGGGTATGATTACGTCTTTTATCATCTTCTCAACGAGATTATCTCTTTTCATCACGGTCCTGGCTTACGTTCTTTATGATGAACACATAACTGCCGAGAAAGTCTTCATGTTGACTGCATATTACAATATTCTTCGGCAAACTATGACTGTCTTTTTCCCTCAAGGTGATTTATAGTTCATTGACTCGTTTTATCAACAGCTGGTCTCTTAACAATTAAAGGGTATTCGGGATTTCTTCAAAATTCATTGTAACTTCTTAAAAAACATCTGCAAATAATATTTATTTAATTAATTTCATTTCCCGAAACTAATTTATTGATTTCTGACGCAATAGACTGTTTGACTAGATCATTAAGGAATTTACCATTATTTTTCCATTACTACTGACGAACAAGTCCTTAATTTATGAGAATTTGCTTGAGATAATTTAATTTGTAATTCACGTTTCAAGAAAATCAGAAACTTAAACATACGATAATATTCAATGATCAGAAGTAGCGTATTATCTGCTTCATTGTTATTATTTTCGAATAGCGGTAGCAGAAAAAGAACATTACTTTTCCTTCATTCAAGTGAATATTTTCTAATCGAAGCGTTTAAGATTTACCAATTTCAATTTGAAAACTTTCGATATTAAAATATTCGTTCTTTAAAATATTTTAAAATTGATAAATTATTCATTGGGAACCAAAAAAAGCAAATCATGGCAAATTTGAGCTTCTCAAAAAGATAGAAATCATCCTTGAAGCGTAAAAAAATTGATTAACATCTTAAATTTTAACAATTTTGAACTGCAAAGTGTTTAGAAATGCAAAAGTAGAACAATTTTCCAATTGAAATCGTCAACAGTATAAAATAGAATGCACTTAAATTAATTTAGGTTTAGATTAAATGTATATTAAATTGAATTCAATTCAGTGGAATTCACGTTAAATTTCACTTAGTTCATTTGAATTTAAGGTAGTTGTCGTGCCAAAAATCAGATCCCTGAAAAAATAGTTTTTCCATGATTTTTAAGAATAAAAAAATATGAATGATGTCATTTCAAATAAAAACCATTATGTTTAATGATATTTTTTTAACTTACGAAAAACATTTATTTTACCAATATTTTTGCAATTGAATTTTTCTTGTTATCTCTTCTTACCAATTTTTGAAAAATAGTTGAATTTGAATGAATGATGACTTATTTTTTCAGAAAAACATGATCTACAACTCTACTTTTTCCAATTTTAAAAATTAATTTCTCTATTGCTGAAATTAAAACAATTTTTTAATAGAACACAATTTTTCAACAAATAAATATATTTGAAGAATGTTTACTTATTTTTAAAATTGGAAACAATAGAATTGCAAGGACTGTTTCCCCCTAAAAAATAAGCCATGCTTGATTGAAATGCAACCATTTTTTTAAATTGATAAGAAGCGACAGTAAGCAAAAATTCAATTATAAAAACTATTGTTAAATTAATTATTTTTCGTAAGTTTTAAATTTTTTTCATCAAAACTCATCTGTTTTCTTTTATATCACATGACTCATATCATTTTTTTTTTTAAATTTAAATAATGAAAATTGAAAGGTGTCAAACCAAAACATCGTTAACGCTATTGTTTACGAAACGCTTTTTATCGAGCTTTTTATTGGCTCAAAATTCTTCAAACTCATGTTACGTAACCCAGTAAATCGGTTTCAAGTTTAGCAAAATAAAAACTGAAAGTTGGTTTTTAGAAAATAATTTATAGATACGTGCAAAAATTAGAAAAAAAGAAAATCAATCAAATTAAACAAGAAATAAAATAAAAGAACACTATTATAGGTTCAATGATGCATTCATTGATATTCTTGAATATTTCAGTAATAAAGTTATTTTACAAAGTCTTAAAACTAAATAAAAAATATAAAAGGGCGTTAACTTTTTGAAAGAAAGAAAAGACTAGATAATTACTAAAAATAATTTATGGGCAATTCATATTTCTACTTGGTACCTTTTAATTCCAGAAGAATTTATTAAGAATTACAAGAATGAATTATTTTAAACAATTGTGAATAATCATTCGAAAGAATCATACGCTAGTCCTATTTGGTGACAAAATAAAATGTATAAATATGTAAATGTTTTTCATAAGTAGCGTGATTTTTGTATACTTTTCCATAACTGTACTGTAAGTAATAATTTACCGAATTTTCATGTAGGAATAACGCAAGTAGCTGAAGCTTGTGTGTCTATTCGACGATTGGAAAACTTCATGAGGTACGAGGAAGTTGCTGAGAGAGAAGTGCACAAGTTTGACAAAAAGATAAATACAATAGACGAGTTCGGCAATAATAAGGTCGATGAGAAGATGGAGGAACACGAAGGTTCAGTATTAGTGAAAAATGGCTGTGCTAGATGGTTGGAATCCGATAAAGAGGACACGTTACATGGAATAAATTTGCATGTAAAACCGGGTCACTTAACCGCTATTGTCGGACAAGTTGGCGCGGGGAAATCAAGCTTATTGAATGTTATATTAAAGGAACTACCTCTCAATGATGGAACTGCTCAGGTTTATATTTTTTTTATCAGCATTATTTCCAATATTTTCTAATCAATATTTTCTTTAACTATTTCAATCTGATAACCAAGAAATTAACTGGCGATTTTATGTTCAAGGTCAAAGGTAGTCTTGCTTATGCTAGTCAGGAACCATGGTTATTTGCTGGTTCAGTTAGGCAAAATATTTTGTTTGGCAGGAAATACGAACAGCTTCGTTACGAGCAAGTTGTAAAAGTATGCCAACTAAAGAGAGATTTTAGTTTGTTGCCTTATGGTGATAAAACTATCGTGGGTGAAAAAGGAATCAGTCTCTCTGGTGGACAGCGAGCTAGGTTAGTCGATAGATCAATTTTAATCTGTAAATAAATTTCCTCCAGCGTGATTCATGTGAACGGTTGAGAGATTGCTTTGCACTTTTCCAAAGTTTCGCAACGAAATTATTTTCAACCATTAATTATAATTTGCAGATCGATTTAGTGATAAGTAAAGTTCCTAATCTTCTCCATAACGACTCTGCAAATTAATATATTAATTTGCAATGTTACATTATTTTGCAGAATAAACCTTGCACGTGCTGTTTATGCAGACGTGGATATTTATTTATTCGACGATCCATTGAGTGCTGTCGACGCACACGTAGGAAAGCGAATGTTTGAAGATTGTATCGATAGGTACCTGCGAAACAGAACGAGAATTCTCGTTACTCATCAGTTGCAGTATTTGCGGAATGTGGATCACATTGTTGTCTTGAAGGATGGAATAATTCAAGCCGAAGGGTAAGTTTCTTGAGTCCTTACATTCTACTGTTACATATTAGCGTAAAAGTATTTTGTTATAAAACGCAAATACGAAATATAAATAATAAAGAGCTGCTACACGGACAGTTTTTTTGAAGTCACTTTTGAGTAACTTTTTTAAGAACAAGTCACTATAGTCACTTTTTTTTAGAGGAAAAGGCCACTTTAGTCACTTTAATCTATCTTACTTTAGATTTTGTGTTAAAAACAATTAATCTTGGTATGAAATCTGTAGTAATCTATGGTAGGCAAATGCTATTCAATATCGGACTTCACCTTCTTTCCCTTATTCCCCTCTTTTCCTCTTTTTTCAATAATTCCTCTTTTTCCCCATAATTTCAAGATACTTTTACTTTAACTTTTCTTTGTTTTCCTTTGTTTAGATGAAAACTGAATTAAAAGACCCCAGTAAAAAAATCCCACTATCTTTGGGTAAATATTTCATTATTTTGTTGAAAATTTAATTATTTCATATAAAATTCACCTATTTTGTTGAAAAGTCATATTTTTTCGTCTAAAATTCAACTGTTTTGTTGGACATTCGTCTTTCTAAATTATAAAATTCATCTTTTTGATAGAAAAGTCATATTTTTTGGTTAAAAATTGATTTTTATTGTTAAAAATTCAACAGCCTTCTAAAAAATTCGTCCTTTTGGTTTAAAAATTCAACTGCTTGTTTGAAAATGCAACTATTTTTGGTTTCAGTTTAAACTTTTTTCTTTGTCATTTCGACCATTTAATTGAGACTTCAATTTTTTGGTTAAAAATTCAACTTTTTTGATTGAAAATTCGTTTTTATTTTTTTCGAACATAAAAGTCCAGTTTTTTTCTAAAACATTCGACTCTCCGAAAAAAAACTTTTTTGTTGCAAATTTACTTCTCTTCTGATGAACAGTTAATCTTCTGTGGTTAAAAATTCAACTATTGGGTTGACAATTAATAGTCAGGTTTGATTGAGAATTCAACTATTTCGTTGAATTAATGTCTTTTTTTGGTTGAAATATTAACTATTACATTTTTTGTCGAGAATTAATCTTTTTTAGTTGAAAATTTAACTACTTGGTTGGAAGTTAAACTGCTTTATTAAAAACTCATTTTTTTGTTTGAACTTGCATCCTTTTAGTTGAAAATTCTTTTCTGTTTGAAAATTAATGGTTTTAACTGAAAATTTAACTATTCCATTTTGGCTTGAAAATGTATCTTGTTTACTAGGAAATCCAACTATTTGGTGGAGAATTCATGTATTTTGTCGAAAATTCGTGTATTTTAGTAGAAGATTAACCTTCTTGGTTGAAAATTCAACTTTTTGATAAAAAATTATTATTTCAGGCTGTGAAGTCTGCAATATTAAAAGTTAAATTATTTTAATATACAATTTTCTCGTTTTCGAGTTCCTATTGTAAAGCATAGAAATGTCAATGCGGCAGTTATGTAAATGCAAGCGGATAAATTAAATGTGTAATGGAATTGAAATTTTTGAGCATTTAAGTGTTTCTATTGATATTTAGGTCTCTTTTTGTGAGTCACTTTTAGTAACTTTTTAGCTTAAATTAGTCATTTTTTTCAAGTACATTAGTCTGTGGCAGCCCTGATAATAAGTTATACGGAGATTAGATTATAAGATTGTGTAACATTTTAATGAAATCGATTTTCCTATGTAGATCGTTTCAAGAGTTGGGAGCTTTGGGAGTCGATTTCGGGCAACTCTTGGAATCTCAAACCCAGCAAGTAGAAGAGCAGGCTACTTCTATGCCTGGTAGCAGATGTACTTCGAGGCAAGGAAGTATCACTTCCATCAATTCCTTCATGATGAATGATGCCACAAAAGCATCCATCGAGCCAGAAGAGGTTTGTATTCATTCTAAAGAATGTTAAAGTTTATTATAAATCATATTATAAAGGAGTGTAATATATTGAATGAATTTTATTTACAGGAAGCAGAGATGCGATCTAAAGGCAATGTCGGTGGATGGGTTTATAAGGGTTATTTTAAAGCAGGAGGAAATTGGTGCGTAATTTTGACGATATTTTTGCTTTGTGCTGGGGCTCAACTTGCAGCCAGTGGTGGAGATTGGTTCATCGCTCAGTGGGTGAATATGGAAGAGAAAGTAAGTATTTTTATTAATTTACAACAAAAAACGTTGAGGAGTTATTTGGGAACCAGTATTAGATAGGTCAAGGAAGTCGTGAAAAACTGAAAAAGTTTTAAAATGCATAGAAATGTTATAGAGGCCAAGAGCCTAACATTTTTTTATAAAATCAAATACACGTTTTGTTTAAAAGAATTGTTCAAAACCTTAACCTAAAAAATGCTATCAGAAAAGTTATTAAGGTTCGAGGAAATGGATGTGGAAGTTGTCAATCTCAAAGTGACACTAATCTAAAATTGAACTTGGCTTGGCTGCGGATCGCGATACAAAATTAATTTTTTAGTTTAAGAATAAAATGAAATCATGCTCCCGAGATATTAAGTTTCTGAATACTACAGATCGCGATAACACAATGTGGCAGGCATTTTTTTAAATCCGAAAAAAATAAGAAACTATTTTTTTTTCTTCATTAAATGATAATAATTTCAAGAAATATCAATGCTAAAAGATTGAAAAAGATTATTACTGTCTTAAAATTTTAACTAACATTTTTAATAAATTTTTTTAGTTTTAATTATTGCATCAAAAAACTATATTTTAAATATCTCATTCTGTACTGCAACCTTTAATTTCTTGAAATTATCATTGTTTATTGAAAAAATTCTCTGTCTTGTAGGCCTTTTAGCGAAAAATCATGTGCAATAGTGCGATAGCGTCACACTAAACACAGATTTTCTCGGAACAGAGCCATTTGTTTGTATTAAACATTTGTTATTCTTATTCGATTTTTAATTTATACCGAAAGCCGATGTTCAAAACCTGTGAAATTGTAACCTGAAAATTCTTGGACAATTTACATATATTTCCTTGAAACTGGATAACTTTTTTTTATTGATTTTTTCGTCAACGATGTAAGCTATCAAAAAAGAGTAATACGTATTTTTATTTATTTCTTTATTTATAAATTTTTTTGTACCATTCGTTGTTTCCGAGAAAAGTGCAAAAATTCGATTTTTTCAAAATAATTGTTTTCAATGTGAAGCAGAGAACGAAACACACAGCATGTAGTAACTATTGTGAGCTATTTCTCAGAATAAAATAAAAATGTTTAAATGTCATTATTCAATTTAAAAAATTTGTATTGGGTTCGATTGAAAGTGTAAGAATTCTCACGTCGAATAAGAAAAAATAAAACATCAAATACCTACGATCGTTCCGAAATTACTGCATTCACAAAAATTGGATCATTTTTTAAGATTTCGCAGGTAATCTTCGAATGATTGTAAGATATGCAAACTTTTTGAATAAACTATAAAAAAATATATATACCATGACCTAGACTTTTCTTGAAATTTTTCCTGTTTTGAAATTGAATTGGCCTTTTGAAAAAAATGTATTCTAGTAATCTGAAAATTATTTTTAAACCTCGTATTTATTTCAAAGCACGAACATTCTTTTCCCATGTTTTATGTCTAATTTCAGATAAATTTCCTAGCAATTAAAGAATAAATTGTACAATTTATCAGAATCTTTAACATTTATAGCTTGAAAACTGAAATTTTACGTTCACCTTTCACGTTTTCTTATTCTTGAAAGTATATTCTAATCAAGATTAAATTACTTTCAGTCGGAGATAAGAGGAGGGCAAGTGATCCATTGGGAAGGCCCATTTTCTCGAGAAACCTGCATCTACATTTACTCTGGCTTAACTGTTTTGACAATTGTTATAACAGTTGTGCGTTCATTCTCCTTTTTCTCAATGTGCATGAGATCTTCTAAGAGACTCCACGATCGGATGTTCCGGGCAATCAGTCGAGCAACCATGAGATTTTTCAACACCAACTCTTCAGGACGAGTTCTTAATCGATTCTCAAAGGACATGGGTGCTATTGATGAAATGCTTCCGATTGCCTTAATTGACTGTGTTCAGATCGGCCTTTCTCTCATAGGAATCATTGTCGTCGTTGCTGCCTCGAATGTTTGGCTTCTGATACCCACCTTCCTTATCGGCATCGTCTTTTATTATTTAAGAGTCTTTTACCTCGCCACAAGTCGCAGTGTCAAACGTCTTGAAGGAGTCAGTGAGTATTTTAGATTCCAAAAAATCTAGAGATTACCAAATAATTTAAATAATTTATCGAAAGTACTAACTGATTTTTTTTCTATTAGCACGATCGCCAGTATTCGGACACCTGAATGCAACTCTTCAAGGAATGACAACAATCCGAGCCTTCCAGGCAGAAGAAGTCCTCACAAAAGAGTTTGATCATCACCAGGATCTTCACTCGTCAGCCTGGTTTATCTTCATAGCTTCCTCTCGTGCCTTTGGATTTTGGTTGGACATTTTCTGTCTCTTTTATATCGCTCTCGTAACTTTGAGCTTTCTCTTTATGGGAGGTGAAGACAAGACTGAAGGTGGCAATGTGGGATTGGCGATTACTCAGAGTATCGGTCTCACTGGAATGTTCCAGTGGGGAATGAGACAAAGTGCAGAGTTGGAAAATCAGATGACTTCAGTCGAACGAGTTCTCGAATACAGGTTAGTAGCAAATTATTGATTCTTTCTTGATTTTTTTCTTTATTCTGCATTAATACAATAATTAATTTTTTAGCAACATTGAAAGCGAACCAGCCCTGGAAAGTGCTCCTGACAAAAAACCAAATGACGATTGGCCTCATGAAGGAATGGTCGAGTTCAAAGAAGTCTTTTTGCGATATTCGCCTCTGGAACCTCCAGTTTTGAAAAACCTGAACTTTGTGATTAGGACAAAAGAAAAGGTAGGAATCGTCGGTCGCACTGGTGCCGGAAAATCATCTCTAATTTCCGCCCTTTTCCGCCTTGCGGTTGTGGAAGGTCGTATAGAAATTGACGGAGTGGACACTGGGGAAATTGGACTTCACGATCTTCGATCAAAGATCAGCATCATCCCCCAGGAACCGTTCCTCTTTGCTGGAAGTCTCCGGTCCAATCTAGACCCTTTTGACGCATATCCAGATCACATGTTGTGGCAAGCTCTCGAGGAGGTTGAACTTAAAGAAATGGGACTCGATGCTCATGTGAACGAGGGTGGAAGTAATTTGAGTGTTGGCCAAAGACAGCTGGTCTGTTTAGCAAGAGCCATTGCCAGAAACAATCCCATTCTTGTTCTGGACGAAGCCACTGCCAACGTCGATCCTCGAACTGACGAATTGATCCAAAAGACTATTCGAACCAAGTTTGAAAAGTGCACTGTACTTACGATCGCTCACAGACTAAACACAGTTATGGACAGCGATCGCATTTTGGTGATGGATGCTGGCAGTGTTGTGGTAAGCAAAATTTGGTTTCCTGTAATTTAAATTTATTCCTTGTTCTCTCAATTTTCAGCCTCGGGTGTGGATTAGGGTGGTCCAAAAAACCTTTTTTTTTTGCTTGAGAGCGAGACTCCCCCCTATTTTGTGAGTTTTTCGGAAAACGAAATTGCATTTTTTTCTTCTTCCAATTTTGTCAAATGTTATAATTTGTTTTAAATTTCTCAAAATTTTATAATTTAGAAATTAAGACCTTGATAGATGAAGAATTTTTAATTCATAACGTTCAAAATTGTACAATTAGGACGAAACTTGATAAATTATAGGATTTCAAATCTTTAGAAATGAAGCCCTTAAATACTTGCTAGTATTTCAGAACGATCAAAATCAAACAATTACGGATGAAAATTTGTAAATTGGACAATTTTAAATTAGGCCCGCTTGAAATTCCAGATTTGATTTTTAAATTGAAAAAAGAACAATATTTTTAAAAAGGAAGCATTCAATTGAAAACTAAAAGTGCTTCCAATTGTATAATTTTCAATTGAAGCGTTGAAAACTGCCTGGTTTAAAATTGAAATTGTTCCGGCTTGTACAATTTTATTTTCAACGGAAAGCCTAAATGGTTAATTGATTAAATTGAAAACTTACAAAATTGAATCATTTTAGATTACAAATTTATAAATAAGACAATTCAATCGCTCAATCTTGTACGATTTCATATTGAAAGTCGTAATAGTTGAACAATTTTTTATGTCTGCTGTTTTGGAATTGCTCAATTTTAAATTTGAAGTTTGTCTAGTTTTGAAATTAAATTTGGACAATATTGAACGTTTTAGTTGGAAGTTGCTGAATTTTGAATTTTCGCGATTTGATAAATTTATATATCGCGATGGGGGAAGTTCCAGATGACTGGAAAAAGGTGATCATACAGTCATATAGTCCCAATATACAGAGGAAAGGGAGATCGAAGTAACTGCAATACTTACAGAGGTATCAGCTATTGTCCAATGTGGATTTATACCAGGAAGATCATGTGCGGATCAGATATTTAGTTTGAGACAAATCAAAGAAAAAATTTTGAGGGTAAACAAAAAAGTTTTCTGTGCATTTGTTGATCTGGAAAAAGCGTTTGATAAGGTGGATAGAAGTAAGGTTTGGGAAGTCCTAAAGAGTAGGAAGTTAATGGATAGCTCCGAAAAGCAATAAAAACAATATATACAGATAGCAAAGCGAGTGTGAGAGTAAATGGGCAACTGAGTGGCGGGTTCGATAATAGGTAAGGTGTTAGACAAGGATGCGTTATGACCTCTTAGCTGTTTATTATACTCATGGATAAGTGTGTATGAATGGCCCTCCTCAACGAAGAAGGTGTGAATCTAGGGATAGTAAAGGTGCGTAGGCGTAGGTTAGCGTTTGCAGATGATAAGGTTGTTATGGCAGAGTCAATCGAAGGCTTGCAAAGAATGTTGAGCAGGCTGAATACTAGCAAGAAGAACATGGGCCTTAAAATTAACGTGAATAAAACAAAAATTATGGTGTTTGAAGGAAAAGGTGAGAAAACAGTATGCAACATTTCCTTACACGATGAGAGGATAGAACAAGTTGATAAGAAGTACGTGTATCTTGGTAGTCTATTTACTAATGACGGAATGATCTATGGAGAGATAGGCAGGCGTCTAAACGAGGGTATGAAGGTTATTGGTAGGGTAGAAGCTATTGCCAGAAGTAAAAATATAACAAAGCTAAAATTGCAATATATAATTCTATACTTGCACCCACTGCGCTGTACTGTAGCGAGACCCAGACCTACTGAGAAAAGGATAAGAGTAAAATTAACGCGGTGGGCATGCATTACCTGCGCAGTGTGTGCGGTAAAACACTAATAGACAAAGTAGTGAGAGCATTCTCAAAAAATGTGGTGTAGAGGAGACACTGTTCGACGAGAATGAAAGAAATTTGTTGAGAAATGGAGAACAACTGACGAAACAAGTTGGCTGTGGGCAGTCAAAAAGCAGTCATTTAACGTAAATAATACTTGTACACAGTAATATTTCATATATTAGTGTTTTTT
>CAKNWW010097398.1:373-14722 GCA_932074435.1 Andricus kollari | reverse complement strand
AAACAAAGTCCCCCCCCCCCCCCAGGAGGCAGGAAGGGTGGGGGTAACTTTGTAATTTCAAATGGGAACCCCAATTTTTTTTACAGATTTAGATTCGCCTTCATGAAATACGTAAGTTTTATTCGAAAAAATTTTTTCGTTTCGCGAAAAAAAACCACCCCTCTATGTCTTGTGGGGGGGGGGGGGTGGATTTCGTTCAAAGTAGCTTTTCTCCTCGAAAATAAAAAGTTTTTATTTAGGTTTATTTTTTTCATAGGATGCGTATGATTTTAAGATATTTCGATGTTTCAAGTTAAAAAAAACACGCTTTTCATCTCTTATTTAGAAAGGTCAGTTTTGCCTATTGCACGTTGAATATTTAAAATAAATTTATCAAAAATAAGCTTAATACAAAATAAACATAATATAATATTTCAAAATTTGCAATCTTCCACTAAGGCTACTGTATAATATAGTTCATTTAAATCGAGGATGATTTTATTTCTTTCCATCTGAATAATTTAATTCAGAGGTCAAAAATTTTGTGCAAACATCTTCAAGGTTGTTTGTGATTTTTTAATGACGCATTACATTTTTTACTTCGCAAAACGTTATATTCCAAACGTTTTCATTATAATGTAGAACGTTTTAGAACTTTGTTGCATCATGTAATGCAATACTACACAATTTACGGAAAGAATTTTTCGTAAATAACTTCAAGGTTATTATAATGACACATTACATTTTGCGTGGCAAAAATTATATTCCGAACGTGTCGATTATAATGTAGAACGATCTAAAACATTAAGACAAAGAGGGAGATATGTTACTAGACAAGGATAGCAAATGTGCATCTATAAAAGACGCGCTTCGCATGTAATTCTCTCAGTTGTCATCCAGCATTTGAGAAAAAATATACAAGCATAAAAAAGTAGAGTGAAGTGAAAAAATTGATATAGTGATTTTAAATACTTTTTTAACTGTTTTCGTACAACAGTACAGTTTTTTACACTTTAATATGTGACTGTCCGCGAAGAAAGGGACCTAATGCGGAAAAAATCGATTTTTAGTTTTTCACACCAATCGATAGCTTTTTATTTGCTCTTTCATAATAAAAAATGTTATTCCTGTATCTGAAAAATTCGAATTGATATTAATCTACAAAGTGAAGCCCTCTTATGGAGTGCCTGTATTGGAACGCCTCTTCAATCGCTCCTCCTGTAAAATGTAGCTAGCGCGCATTAGGTCCCTTTCTTCGCGGACGGTCACATATATACTTTTTCTCGACGTTTTAAAATTTTATTACTAAATTAGATTCAGTGACATATACCACCTGTGGACTGGAGATAAGAAACTTGTTGTTGAAAATCGGCTAGTGCTCGCTCATATTTTGAAAATTTACACTCAGTGCCATCTGTTTGAATATTTGTGAAATTTTTGATGACTATGAATGTCACTTCAAAGCAAATTTTTTTTCAGTTGACTTCTAACCATCCTGTGATACTATTCGAAAATGGACTCATCGAAATGTAAGGAGCTTGTCGAGGCTTATGACGGTGCATATAAAATTTTGCATAAAAAAGCAACAACTTCAGAGATTGCATACTGGTCCCATCTATGTACCCAAGATATTCAGAGGCTGAATACAATTTTGCGACAGGGAAAGCAGAATCTAACTCTGGGCGAAAAAAATAAATTTCAATCAACCATTGGCCTACTCACATCACAGAACAGACTATTAAAGAAACTACAGAAGAGTAGAACTGGTGTTAACGAGGGCTTGGATAGGAAATAAGACAGAATCAGATGGCAAGATCTGGTGTCTGCATTTAAGAGTCGAGTGAGAACAGGTTTGGTTATAAATTTATCGCATAAATATTTAGATAGTTTTTTTGAAGATTCCAAACAAATGATTACTAAGAGGATAAAAAATGCTTTGGACATTTTCGTTAAGGGGTTAAAAACTAATGTTATTATTGCCGCAAAATTCAGTGCTATAGAAGAGGGTAGGGAAATTGAAGCAATTAAATTTTTTAATACTAAAAATGAACTAATTTTGGAATCAACACAAATTAACGAATGGTTTGAGAGTAAAGTCGGAGAGCAACTTTTGGCTAAAGTAGAGGATTTCCAGCAAACAAAATCTGGATGGAGATTAAAACAAAATATAAATTTAAATGTAAATATAAACAAATATGCCCCTTTACAGTAGGCTCATCAACTTTTATTAGATTGCCTAAATTTATTAGAGACAAAAGAGCAGTTGTAAATTTTGAGAACAATGACGAGTATTTTTTTGTTTGGTTAGTAATGGCCGCCCTTTGCCCTGCTGAAAGAGATTCTAATCGCACTAGTTCTTACCCATATTTTGATACACTCTTGAAACATGATGGAATCAACTTTCCCATCACTTGTGAAAATATCAAAAAATTTGAAAAAATGAATGAATCGCGTGTAAATGTTTACGGTATAGAACACGAAGAAAATAGGAAAAAATATGAGATTGTCCCCCTGTATATAAGCAATGAAAAATCGAGATGCCCCACAATTCACCTTTTAATGGTTGAAAATACCGATTTTGATGGCAGCGAAAGTAATCCCGTGTATCACTTTGCATGGATTAAAAATCGATCTCGACTGATAAAATCGCCGATTGTGAAAATTTAAATAAATGTAGACTCATACTCCCAAAAGAGGAGGAGGGTGGGAACATATTAAAATTTAAAAATTATAGATGCAAAGAAAATGTACCATTTGCCGTGTACGCAGACATTGAATGTTTGCTGGAACCAGTTAAAAATTCAGAAATAGATCAAGCGGCGTATCGAAAGCATATCCCTTCCAGTGTTGAGTATTATTCAGTCTAATTTCGATCATTCAACTTCAGAACCAAAAGTATATCGTGAAAAAGACTGTATTGAATGGTTTGTAAAAGAATTAAAACATTTAGAAGTTTAAGTAAATTCTCGTTTGCAAAATCCCGTACCGATGGAAAAATTAACCCCAAATCAAAAACAAGATTTTCTAAATGCCAAAGTATGTCACATTTGTGAAAAGGAATTTAAGAAAGATAATGTTAAACATCGCGATTACTGCCACTTCACAGGTAAGCACCGTGGTCCAGCACACGGAAGCTGCAACGTTAATTACAAAGACTCTCATGTAATTCCCGTAGTTTTCCATAATTTATCTGTCTACGACTCACACTTTTTCATTAAAGAGTTAGCCAAAAGTTTTGAGGGACATGTCTCCTTACTGCCAATTGCTCATATCTCACTGACAGTGAAAAAACAATTACAAGAAAATTTTGCAGAAATGACAGTGAATTCAATCTGTTAACGAGAAAAAGTGTTTTCCCATATGACTACATTGACAGTTGGCAAAAATTGGAAGAAGAGAGATTACCTCCAAAAGAGGCATTCTATTCAAAATTAAATGACTGTCACATTTCCGACGAAGATTATCAACATGCGTGTAAAGTGTGGAAAACTTTTAATTTGCAAAATTTAGGGAGGTATTCAGATCTGTACCTCAAAACCGATGTTTTACTTTTGGCTGACATTTTTGAAAATTGTATAAAAACTTGTTTTGCAACATATAAATTAGACCCTTTGCACTAGTACACATCACCGGGACTTTCTTTTGATGCAATGCTAAAGTACACATGAATTGAACTGCATTTACTAACAGATGCAGAAATGTTAGTATTAATTCAGAAAGCAATCAGAGGTGGTGTTTCACAGTGCTCAAACAGGTTTGCAAAAGCAAACAATCCATTTATGGGAGAAGATTTTAATCCATTCGATCCAGAGTCATACATTTTTTACTTTGACATCAACAATCAGTATGGTAAAGCTATGAGTGAATATTTACCATATCAAGATTTTGAATAGTTTGAAAATTTTGAAAAAAAATCCAAATTTTTTTAACGTGCCTGATGATTCACCCGAAGGTTATATTCTTCAAGTGGATCTAGAGTACCCAGAAGAGCTTTACGATTTGCACAAAGACCTTCCATTATGCCCAGAACACTTTGTGCCTCCTGGTTCAAAATGTACAATTCCAAAGTTAGTAAACAATTTGCTACCAAAGAAAAATTATGTTTTACATTACCGAAATCTGAAAATGTACTTGAAATTAGCCATGAAACTAAGTAAAATTCATCGAGTGCTAAAATTCAAACAAAAGGCAAGGCTGAAAGAGTACATTGATTTAAATACAGAACGTGGAAAAATAGCAACCAACGAATTCGAAAAGAATTTCTATAAATTGATGAACAATTCCGTCTTTGGCAAGACTATGGAAAATGTCAGGAAGCACAAAGATGTTTGGCTTGTAACAAAATGGGAGTGGAGATATGGTGCAAAAGCTCTAATTGCTAAACCAAACTTCCATAGCTGTACCACACGGAGAGGAGTTAACCGCGACCGTTACTGCCAAGTTTGCTGCCGTCGCGCAGAACTTGCGAGTGGGACGGAGGCAGAAGCTGTTGCTGCGCTCGCATGAACCATTGCGGACGCACCTCAACCGTTCCGGCGCGTGACCGTAATACGCAGCGCAGCTATTATTTACTCCACTCGCAGTGATAGTTACGGTTTACTCTGCAAGCATTACTGCACGCACCGTTTGTTTTATGATGGTAAACCTGGAAATACCACTTTGCCCAAAAAACGTAAGACCTTTGCCATAATTAAGGGCTCATTGAAGGCTCATTTAATAGCCAAAAGCCAAATTTTGCGCTCTGCATTTTTTTTAATGCATATGGTACTCTCAGCTTTATGTCAAGCTAGCAGTACCATGGGAGAAATATTGCTTATATCAATTTTTTTCTTTTCACAGGAATTGAGGGCTCATTTAAGGCTCGTGCATGACCTCCGGCGCACTTTTTCAAAAACAACCCCTATCGCAAAAAACTAACCTACAAAATAAATATGCACTAATCATATAAGTGAGTACATAAGAATTGAAGGCTCATTTCAGGCTCTCCAACGTCACCAAAATCAATATTCCAAAACAATCTCTTAACATAAAAAACTACCCCTTACAAAGAATAACTCGAAAATATAATAAATTTTGACGTTTGCTGCAGCGACACAAAAAAAATTCGAGTCCGCGCGACGACTATCAGCTGATATCGTTAGACTTCAGTGCAGTCCAATCCCATTGCGGTGGTAACCGCGAAGGCTTGGGAATCTGGCAGTAACTGTTACTGTGACGGACGCAACAATCGCTGCAGAATCTTTTACGGTGGCGCTCAGTGACTGTCACGGTGTAGCAGTAATATTTCCGTTATCAACCGTAACCGTCGCTGCCCAGCCACAATATGATTTTTCCGCAGACCTCTTGTGGTCGGCGCAGCAACGGTTACGGCGAAAACTGCACCCGCTCTGGTTTACTTCTCTCCGTGCATATTCGATGAGGATATGGTAATCATTTAAATGAATAAAACTAAAATTTTCTTCAATAAGCCTATCTACATTGGATTTACGGTTCTTGGTATCTCCAAAATTATCACGTACGATTTTCATTATACCTATTTTCTGCCAAATTTTGGAAATTGTGCAAAATAACTCTATACAGACGCAGACAGTCTCATCTATCATTTCACTGTTCCTAACTTTTACGAATACATTAAACGGGATATTCATAAATTTGACACGTCCGATTATCCTCCAGATAATGTTTATGGAATTCCTCTAAAGAATAAAAAAGTATTAGGCCTGATGAAGGATGAATGCAACGGTAAAATAATTACTGAATTTGTGGGCTTGAGATCGAAATTATAGGCATATAAAGTTCTGGATGAAGATGAAAAAAAGAGGCCTAAGGGTTGTCAAAGGATCAGCATTGAAAACCATAACATTCGATGATTATAAGCAGACTCTCATATCTTGCCAAAATCTGATTAAAACTCAACACCTAATCCGAAGCCGAAAGCATGAAGTTCACACCATCATCCAAGACAAGATTGCTCTCAGGTGGCATGACGATAAAAGATTGCTGCTCCCTGGTACCACAGACACTCTTCCATAGGGATATAAACGTAGAATCTCTGAAACCATGGAAGTCGATGTGTCCAATGTATACGTAAATTGTTACTTTAGCTATTAAAAATTGTATGTATGAGTAGAAACGAGCGAGGTGATGAACATAATGATGTAGATATATGACTGGAGGAGTGAGAGAGATAGAGACAGACATAGAGAGAGAGAAAGAGACCGAGAGAGAGAGAGAAAGGCATAAGATTATCATATGTACTGTATATATAAACTTTGATGTAGTAGATATAGTCTACAGTGATTGGAATAAACCATCTTTATAATGTAAAAATTGTATATATGTAAATTGAAAAAAGGAATCGAAAAAAACTATACAATTCTTTGTAAAATGCAAGTTATTGCAAATAAAGAAAAGAAAATTAGTTGAATCTAAATTGGCGTTTTTTATTTAATGCAACCTGAAAATCATATTTTTTAAGTAACTTTCTTTGAATTGAAAAAATCCAATGCAAATCATATTCTTAAACTGATGTAGCTATCGGATGCAACCTGACCCAGCAGACGTAATCTCTCAATGCCGATGACGATGCCAGCGATGTTGACTGACTTGACGTACCCATTCGTTTATCTACTATTCGCATTTATTATTCTAAGGACAGGGAACTCTGAAAAACAACACAGAAGTTTTTTTTTATTTCGTTTTTTTTTTATTTCCAAAAAAACTAGTACATTATACTTAAAAATAAGTAGTCTATAAATTACATATATAGAAAAAAAGATTTTCTTATCTCTATAAATTTAAATCCAGAAAATAGTCTTGATCGATAGTCATCCAGTGTTCCAATAAAATTACATTTTCAGTTGCGCAATTAGAGTAATGTTCGTAC
Source organism: Andricus kollari (assembly GCA_932074435.1). Lineage (NCBI taxonomy): Eukaryota > Metazoa > Arthropoda > Insecta > Hymenoptera > Cynipidae > Andricus > Andricus kollari. The sequence goes on along the minus strand of CAKNWW010097398.1, from coordinate 7,857 downwards.
ATATGATGCATACATTTAGTATCATTAATTGAAATCGTTTCACGCAATCTCTGTAGCGAGGGACATTCCAAATCAAGCATATCAATAATTTCACACGATGTTTCCACAAATTGTTTCAGCCAATTATGTTTTTCCAATCCCTTCACAAAAATTCTTCTTACATCTGTTAAAATGTTCTCGAGTATTATAGGTACTTGAGAATACGGTAAATCACCAGAATTCCAAGGTATTCCATGATGTTTCCGCTCTGCCCAAATGTTTATAGACTTATATTTTCGTGGAACGTTGTTCCACTCGCAGGGTGGTTGAAAGAGAAAAGAATAAGGCTTATTACCTGCAGCATCATAGAATGGTAATATAGCCAATTCTTTCAATACAAATTTATTGCCTGTTAATTTGAAGCCCTGCACATCCACCAAGAACTCCATCTTGAATGCAATTAAACTATTTCGACTTGGTTACAGTAGTTTTATACCAACTTTTTCACCCCACCACTTATTGGTTTATACTCAACTATACGATCATGCAAAATTAATCAATATGCTGATGTTTGAGCGGGAAAATTGTCACTAGTTTGAAATTCCAAACGAACGTCAAATGGTCCGTATTTCAGTGACTCATTTTGTTTAGAGCAGTCGATAACAACTAGAGGTTCATACTGTATAAATTCTCCTCTAGACAGCAATTGTTGCTGTTCTTTACCATAGTAATTAGCTTGAAAGTTTGTGTACATTTCATAAAGAAGAGCATACTGATTTCGATTAATGTCAAGATTCAAATTACTATAAGGATAACACTGATAATTTAAAAGTAGCTTGACATTAGTCAGATTGCAATGATCAAAGTTGCTAGAGGTTCTAATAGTATTATTTTTTCTGTTTGTTTGAAATCCTAGTATAACAAATCCCGGTTTCTCCAATTGTGCTGAGGTTTTTACTGTCCAAACATAGTTTGAAGTAGTTGGAAGTAGAGGATATTCATACAGTTCCCAAGTTCGAAAACTTATTGGAATAGGTGGATCTTTTTCAATATATTTTAGCAACTGAAATTTTCGTGAATCTGGCAGTCTAACGCTAGGCAATAACCACTCTATTTTATTAACTTCAATTTTATACTGCTCAATGGGGGCTGCTTGCAAGATGGCATTTGCATCACTTTCTGATCTTGTCAAAATAAGTTCATGCTTAGCATTGAAAATGATTTTGTGATAATCTTCAGTACAACCAAATATCATGCTAAGCGGTATGACTACATCAAAGTAACCAGTAGCGATGGTCAGTGATTGATTATTATAATTTATTTCAAGCCAACCAGTATTCTGTATGTAACGTGATTGCCCAGGATTTAGAGATACATAATTTTTTATGAGACTAGTGAGACCAACATTTTTATTTCTCTCAATTTCTATTCCATTGATTTCGTATCTTGCTTCTTCAAACAAATGACAGATGGCATTAGAAACTAAAACTGTATTTGTCACTGGTGCTCCATCAGTTCTTACGATTCTTCCATGTACATGAAGTGAACTTTTGCTTGAATATTTAAAATCTCCCCCTCCATGACAAATAATGCAACTTTGATAAACAAATTTACAGATGCAGGTGCAAAAAAATTTGAATCTCTTTATTCTCTTCTTCTTTTGAGCTTCAGACCTCGACTTTTTAGGAAGAGGGCGCTTTGAGGTGTTAACCCTTTGACTGCTCTTTGTCGACTGATTAGTTTGTGACATTGTGCTAGTTTATTATAACCAAATCGAATCTTCTTGTTGAAAACGATACCCATTTAAAGTATTAGAGAGACTTGATGTGTAGTCTAATTGTTATAACTTCTCCACGAAAATTAACCAAATGTCGATCTTGATCAACAATACGGAGCGACTGGTAAGTAAATGACATGAGATGGTACTTCCAGTATCTTATATCCAGGTGGCACCACAGGAAAAAAATCATGAATAGTATGTACCTTCTGACCATTAATGTATGCACCTGTCGTTATGCTGCACTCAACGCTCAAAGAATGCACTCTTATGATTGATACCGGTTGATCGGATTCATAAACTTGTTCAACTTCTAATCTGCGCGGAGAAAACCCCAGCAAATGACCGATAGAATCTTTAGGCTCAAAATCTATTTCGTGACTGCAATAAATTTCACTTTTTAAAGTATTATTATTTGGTTTAATATGAATTTCGATACCCTTTTTTACTAACGCATTCTGTAGATAGCGCTTTATGTCACTTATTTCATAACTTCCTGTAGGTACTTCAATTATTTCATTACCCACATAAAATTCATTTTGGCCAATGTCTACATTAGGTATCGAATTGCAGGTTAGAAATTCAACAAGTCCAAGCGCGTAATTTTTATAAGGAGACAACTCAATCGGAGGAAAATAGTGAGTTTCCAGGAATGAAGAATTTCCCGATAATGTTAGTGTCAATGAATCATCCATGATGACTGCTAGCGTTCAACTGAATTGAGATTGCAAATTTCAGCACTTATATAGACTGAGCGTATTTTTAGATTATAATTGATTGCATAGAAATTGCAAACATAAATGTCCACACATGAATGTATCGTAATTTTGATATCTCTCGTGATTATACTTTATGCTACCAACACCGAAATACTTGAAGAGATCCGAAGGTGCCCGAAGATTATCGAAGCTATCGAAATAAATTATTTTACTGCCAACCTTTTTATAAGCACACCAATGTATTCCTGATCCTCTTTTATCATCAAGATTAACAATAGCACATTCATATTCATGCAGTCTACCTTTTGGTAATCCATTTCGCATAAAAACACCTCGAAAATACGGAATCTTTAAAGATTTAGCGAATTTGAGTAAATCTGCATCAGTTAAGGCCCGATGAGGTAGCTTCACTTTGAGTTTTTGACTTGCGTTTAAGTCCTGCTCCCTGTTTATACGGTCTTAGATGAAGCCCTAATCCTTGCCTATATGGTTTCAAGTAAAGGCCTTTTCCTAAAGCAATGGCTTCCATCGCTTCATTATGTCGTTTACTCTCTGAAAGTTGTTGTTTTGCCGAATTTGAATCATTCACAGCTTTAGCTATTCCAGCAGCTCCACCAGCTAGCGCCCCGACAGCACTGAGACCCGCAAAAACGGGTATGAGATAGGGTAAAAATCCTGCTACTTTGGCTGGTATAGGTAGAATACGAGGTTTATTCACATTTCTCCTTCCACCAGCCTTCATTACAGCTGCGCGTGCGCCTCTGAGTGCAGATTTAATGACAGTTTGCGCATCATTGCTTGAAATCATGGACTTTTTAGCTGCACCAACAATTTTTCTCAGGGTAGTGGTAGGTTTTCTATTCTTGAGACCCATCCCCAATTTTGATTTTATCTTCATCGTGTTTGCTACACCTCAAGGAGCCGCCTTTTCACCTATTCCTGCGTCCTTAGCAAAGACACGTTTCCAAGCCTTTTCAGCTAGTACACTGTCAGCTGAGTTTCTGGCCTCTATATTTTCTCTATTTTGTGAGTAGGCTATATCCTGCTCTTTGCAAGTCGCATCCAGTGGATTGATTCCAGGATCACCTCGTGCTAATCGTTTTGCTAGTTTAGTACCTGGACCACAGTACTGATAACCAGGCAAGTGCAACTCAAACGGCAAAATGTTGATGATTCTGTTGACCAAGCCTCTCCCACGTCTTGCCTGCTTCGCGGCTCGTTTGCGACTGACTCTTTTGTTTCCGTGAACGATCATATCTATGCAAGGGATACTTTCAGACTGAAGGGCCGACCTATATAACAAGGATATTTATAGGTTTTCCATTCAGTCTTTGTCAAGATGCGATTTGAAGCACAACCTGTGAAACTACCTATCCAGAATTTTGATTCGCCAAAGTATGAATTTTTGAAAAAAGTTCTTCAATCAGTAGATGACGTTGAGTATTATCCTTTCAATGAGCATGAAGAGGTGATAATGTCAAGGGAAGCAAACCCAAATTCAGTCATTGTATTTGATTATGTGGCTTGTGAGAAACAAGATAATATGAGAGCATTTTTTTCAATGGTAGACACAAGGATGTCGACTGTTTTTACTTGAGCCAGACATATGCCCATATTCCTAAACATCTTGTGCGCGATAATGTTAATTTACTTGTGTTATTTAAACAAGATGAAATTAATCTAAAGCATATTTCTGATGATCATGTGAATACTGATATGACTTATTCACAATTTAAGAATATGTGTTTAGCTTGCTGGAATAATGACAAGTATGGATTCGTTGTAATTGACAAGGATAGGAGTCTTAACCAAGGTAGATATAGGAAAGGTTTTGATTGTTTCATAAATCTTGAAAAGTAATATATACATGTGTTGTGATCCATACAGAAACAGTCACACCTTAGACGTTGAAGTATCAACATGTCTTCACGTGAGGAGAATTTTCAAAAGCAAAAAGATATTTTGCGTCTAATTGCTGGAGCTAGTGAGTCCATTCGAGTCACGAGCCAAAACTAGAGAAAATTTTTGGTGGTCTCAAGAATATAAATAAGTTGAGCCAATTAATAAGAGAGGAGAAGAGAAAGCAAAGAGTAAAGTTGAAGAAAGGATTGTTGATGACAATGACTTGTCATACAAGTCAATTTATGATGAGGTTGAAGCAGACGAGTCTGAAGATCCCAGTAACTTGGAGTTATCAACTCGTAGTGAAGCGGAAAATAACTCTGAAACACCTTCATCTTCATGGATTGACGATGATGCAAGCAAGTATCTTATATTATTAGGTGAAAGAAGTAGAGAACTCGATAATGTGTATGGAGTAAGAAAATTAACGAAAGATAGATTAATGACTGGAGATTCTCTGATAAGTTTCAGCCCAAACTATATTCATGTGGGTAATTTGAATTTTCCCAAAAGTAAAGGCTTGCTTGAACTTTTATTTAAAAAAGTTCCCGAAGAGTCATCTATAACTCCCAGTGATCATGAAAATTATGGACAAATTATCATTGCAACAAACGCGTATAAAAAGCATTATAAACCAGATGGTGAAATTCGTGACAATAAAGCCTTTAAATATAACAAATTTATAAAGAAATTAATTCCCACATCTCCATCAAAAAATACAGATAGAAGAAGTAAAAACCGAAAATCATTATCAGGTAAAGGTCTGATCTCACAACACATGATTGCTAGAGAGGGTAGTCTGATGGATTACATTTACTGGGATGACCCTAATGAATTGGTCGATCGATTACGCTTACTGCTAGCGTCTCAAGCAGCTGGAAATCCAAGTCACAACAATGAAATTATATCAATTATTGAAGAACTACGAGAAGCTGGAATTATATATTAATGAGTGTTTTGTCAAGATTTTCATCATTTGCAAAATGAGCATCGATGTATTCGGACGTAATTCCAAGCGAGCAGAGAGTACATGTCGTGGTCCTCCTAGAATTAGCTTCAAAGTCACATCTGAAGGAGATTATGACATGAATAATAAAAGGCTGTGTAAAGTGACTGATGCTCAAGAGCAAAATGATGCTGTTAATCTGAATATGGTGCAGCATATGATACAGCGTGAACCTTAGACTATTTATGATGTAATATCTTCCTTGCGAACTGAAGTAGTGAATAATAATATGATGATTGAGTCTTTGGAAAATTCCACAGATAAACTTTTAAAAATGTGAAAATTGATGCCGAATCAATTCAAAAACTGGTGTATCGAAATTCAGAGCTCATTAGTCAAGTAGACACTAGACTGAACGCACTCGAAAATGGACATTGAGAAGCAGCAGTTGGTGAAGGAGCTGCACAAGCCAGCTAGAAGAAATTACCAACGTCGATATTTCGATATCCGTGGCATTGATTAGACCTGGCAAGCTGATCTTGTTGAAATGCAGCCATACGAGAGAGTAAACAAAGGATACAAGTACATCCTTACTGTAATTGACATCTTTTCGAAATTTGCTTGAGCTGTTCCCGCTAAATCCAAGAAGGGCGAAGATGTAACTGCAGCCATGGAATCTGTACTTGATAAAGGACGTGTACCAAAAAATTTACATGTTGATAGGGGTAAAGAATTTTACAACTCACATTTTGAAAATCTTATGAAGCGATACAAGATAAGTTTGTACTCGACCTTTAGTAATTTAAAAGCATCAATTTGCGAGCGATTTAATCGTACCTTAAAAGATTAAATGTGGATGCAATTTAGCTTGCAGGGTAATTACAAGTGGATAGATATTTTGAAAGATTTAATGTTGTCTTACAACGATAACAAACATCAGACTATTCGAATGAAACCAAAAGATGTTAATAAGCAAATTGAGAAAAAATTGTTGTTTAATGTATATAAAAATTTCAATGTGAAACTAGCAGTGAAGAATACTAAATTGGACCGAATTGGACAACTGAAATGTTTACTATAAGTCATGTTAAGAATACTGAACCAGTGACGTATATGCTTAAAGATTATCAAGATAAAGCTATTGCAGGTAGTTTTTATGAACAAGAACTTGGTAAAGTTAGACATGCAGACATTTACCTTGTAGAAAAAGTACTGAAAAAACGTGGAAATGAGCTGTTTGTAAAATGGTTAGGTTTTGACGACTCTCACAATAGTTGGATAGATAAGTCTAGTTGGTAAGTATCTGTGTATTAATATTAAGGTTTTTCTAAATAAAGTTGGTTATTCTCAAAACATATATATCTTTTTACTTACTTACACATCTACCTAACCTTAATCTATTAAATGAAAAAACACGAATTTGTACGAAGATGTTAGGTTTTTGATCTACTGATCTTTCAGTTTATTTAAAAACGAGCTTTCGCCCCACGACGTGGAGCCTCTTCAGGTAAACATTATCTCCATCATTTATCTGAGGAATATAGAACGACGTTTCTTATAACAAATTTTTTTAGCGAATATTACATATTTGTAGATATGGAACTTCATGACTTGTATTATAAAAGGTTATTCAAAATTTTAAGATTAACAATAATGTATCCACGACTACTCTCAAGGCCTAACGTTAACATTGTTATAAACATTTTCTTTTGCGGGCCAACGCACAATGTTATACGTATTACTTGGAGAGAGAAATTTATGATGACAAATGAGATGAGATTATATATATGTATACTATGTATATAGACAATATATAGTAGTAGCGCCAAATTTGAATATATTTATAACTCTTTTTGAATTAAACATCATTATTCGTTGAAAGAATAAGACTATGATATATTTTGCTAAGGTATTTTACATCCGATCTCGTATTAACACAGTTTGTATTCTTGATAATGTAAAACATTTCTTTAAAATTTCGTTTTTTGTAGTGGCTTTCATGGCTTAAAATTTTAGTTTTTGAAAATAAGAATTGATGATCATGAACATGCGCGTGATGAACCAATGCTTGGAACCGGGCTTGGAAAAATTTGCTTGCAAATTTCGCAAAGAAACGTGACAAAGGTTTCGATACGAGATCAGTTCAAGCTAAGAAGACTCT
>CAKNWW010097363.1:531-11907 GCA_932074435.1 Andricus kollari | reverse complement strand
TCATCATCATCATCATCATCATCATCATCATCATCATCATCATCATCTTCCTCAGCCTCATTATCCTCCTCGTCAGAATCATTCTCTTCTGTATTGTCATCATCCGATTCCTCATCATCTGTTTGATCATCATCATCATCATTATCACTTTCGTCATTATCACTATGGTCATCATCATCACTCTCATCTTCACTATTGTCACTCTCTTCATCTGAGTTATTGTCATCTTCGGAGTTTTCATCCGAGTCATTCTCGTCATTGTCGTCGTCATTCGTATCATCATCGTCTTTATCGTTACCTGTGTGTGAAGATTATCAACGGTCATGTAACAATAGCGCGTCCAAATTTGTAAAAAATCTACTTATCTTTCAGTCGATAAAATTACATAGTTATTAAAAACTTTAAGCAGAAAATGAGATAAAAAATGCACAGATTTGTCCCCTGATCTACTAATAAAAAATGTACAACTAAACCAAGATGTATGTGGTCTTGGATTAGGCGCTGTTTTACACAAAAAAGTCAATTTATTAAGGGAACTTAATAAAGGGACACTTCGTTAATCACTGAGCAGCTAAACACGAGTGAACGTTTTTTAGCCATTTATGGAATTTTAGATCACGGATTACGAGATTTTGAATATTCGCGAAAGATTTGGAAAGATTAGAGTAAAGTAAAAGAAGATAGTTGGATATAGGAAACAGGATACATGAACAAGAAGTAGACAAGATGAAGTTAAACACCTTCGGGGTTAGGGTTATCGAAAGCACAAGCCGCATTATTTCGAGAATGCGGAATATAAAAGAGTACGTTGATTCTTTAGATTCACAATCATGCGATCTCGCGAATAGTGTTTTAGACTCTAGTTTTTAGAATGCGTAGTCTAAATGCCCGCCGAAAAATTGTAGGTTTAATTTAATAAGAACTTTAAAAGGTAGTTTACGCAAATCAGTATGAAGCGGCAAAGCTGCTTTGCAGGAAGCCGTTTAAGAGAGTAAATTATCTTATAATTTTCTTTAGCAACACGCTGTCTTTCTCAGTACAATCACGGAGAACGCGGAAGAGGTAAAATAATGGGGGTAATCACGACTGCATGTGTGTTGTACTTGTAATCCGGTGGGATTGTCACGACTGAGACTAGCGTCACAAAGAACAGTATGCCAGTAATAATAATCATCATCCTAAATGTTTCCTTACTTTTCTGTTCGATTAGCCATTCCAGAACTTCGTCCTCTTTTTTAAGATTACCTACAAAATTCACACACAACGGATGAGCAATAAATTATTTTATCGGATTAGGTGAATTAAAAATCAGTCAAGTTATTTCTTTAAATGAGAATGGAGCAGATGTCAGAATAAAGAAAACTGATTTATGATAAGCAATGTCTTTCTTTCGTTATTATATACTTTTGCCTGGTGTTGCATATAGTATTTTATTCCACTCTCGACTGAAAGTCCACTTTTTGGTCCTGAAAAGCGGGGTCGAAAGAACTTCGCATTCTAAGGAGACTTTTTGAAAATTGAAAATTTTTTTCGAAATTTTGAATATTTTGAAAATTTCGAATTTTTTGAAATTTTTGAACATTTTACATTTTTTGAAATTTTCGAACATTTTGAATTTTTTTGAAATTTTTGAACATTTTGAATTTTTTTTAAATTTTGAAAATTTGTGGAAAAAAATTACTTTTGCCCCGCTAAATTTTACTTTTGCCCCGCTAAATTTTACTTTTGCCCCGCTAATTTTACTTTTGCCCCGCTGATTTTACTTTTGCCCCGCTAATTTTACTTTTGCCCCGCTAATTTTACTTTTGCCCCGCAAAAATATTTTTCGGGAAAAATATGCTACTTTCGCCCCGCTTATCAGGGGCAAAAGGTAGGTTTTTCGGTCGGGTGTGGAATAAAAGTATTTACTTTGGAAGACAGAAGAATCTTTCAAATGCTGGCACTTACCATTCTTGCCGCTCCATCCTCTTGAAAAGATTGTAATAACTTTAATAAATTAAAATAACTGTCGTGTTTAAAGTTAAGATCTGATTGATAATCAAAATTTTAAGAATCTCATTCTCTAAAAAAACGATCTCTTACAAAAGAACCTTTGGTAGAAATATTAAATAAGTATTGGGACAAATGCGGCAATAGTTTCGTAACATTGATATAAAAGTGCGATTCCTTCCTTATAACATAGCTCAAACATTCTCATTTGTTCTTGAAAAAATATTATGACATCTCAAATTGTTTTTAAAAAACCCTAATTAGTTCACTAGAAGTGTCAATTTACTCTTACAGAGCAAGTCAAGTGAATTAAAGCAGGAAATGGTGTTCCTGGTAGAAGTATCCCTTATATATTTTCATTTACTGCGTAAAATAATTATTGCTTACAGAATACACCGGTGATAATAAAAAACAGTTGCTGTTGCTTGTGATATTTTCATCACTCCTCAATTTAGGAAAATGAATCTGTCATCAAATTCAGAGAAAATTCTGTCCTTAAGAAGGTCTTTCTCTCCCACCCACTTCAGTTACGAGGTCCATGTTTTAAGCAAAAATTTAGAAACCAGAATACAATTATTTCAACCATGATTCTAATTTGCTCGAAGTTAATAGCGACTTCAATACTTTAATTAGATTTGAAGTAAGCTTTTAAGCAATGGACGCTACGAATGGAGTAGCGATGTGTCTGGGTATTCCCTTTCTTTCAGAAAAGTTCTTGATACTATTTCTTAGCCCAGGAGCTTCCCCAGCATCCACGTTCAGTGTACTTGAGGCACTTCTTTGTCATAATTGATTTCTCTATTGAAGGTTATAGCTAAACGGATAAACCTATTTGTGTAATTTTTTGATTTTACAATCTAAGGATTTTATATTCTTACTGATATTGGACTTAATAATTTACGACGATAGCTCCGAGTTCCATCAAGAGCTTCAATTCGGATTTGCAAATCGTTGTCGTAAATTCGAGAATCATAAAAAAACCCAGAAGCAAGCTGGAGTTAATGACCTGAATGAGCTTTGTGAAGGAAAATATTATTTATAGCTGCTGCTTTTGATTTGTAAACAAGCATTATTTTACAATCATTTGTTTCACTATTGTGCAAAAAAAAATGTCTCAAAAAGTATTGCCATACCCATCAATCAGATAGTCATCGCAAATCCATTGCTAAATGAAACAATTACTGATTCAAAGTACAGAAAAATATGTTGAGAGAATTATTTTAATATCAATTTCGCAATCCGGATCTGAAATCTAGTCTAAAGTTTAAAGTTCATTAATCCGACGAAGTATCAAAATACTTACTCCAATTTTCTTTCTTTTCAACAGTGTCACCAAACATTTCATATCACAATAGTTTAAAAAAATTTTCTTGCAGTAATATTAATATTTCTACCACCAGTTTTTTCGCATCGCATTCTCTTTTTCTAAGAAACTTAATGGATATATACCAAAAAGTTGATCTAAAACTATAATAACCTCGTAACCAATAAAGAGGGAAAAACGCTTAAATTCTCTTACCGTCGTACATGATTGGGACACCCGTCTCATAGTACACTAGAGCCGGGAACGAGAAAATACCGATCTCGGCAGCCAGCTTAGCATCTTTCGACTTGACGAACTGAATACCATGTTTATCTGTGTCGTCGTCTATGGTCTCGAGCTCCTCCAGGATCTCGGGGCAAGACTCGCACTTGTCATCGTCTACCAAAAAGATACGTCACTCGCATTAAACTATCAAGAATTATTCATATCGAGGATACGCTTTTATGTGAAACTGATAGGTGCTTATCGGGTGGGGACAAAAAGACTTTTAAGAGTGTGCACGCGCTCTTACAGAAAAACACAGCAAGGTGCTCGACATCGTTGATAAGGACTTGTAATGTCTTCCTGTCCACGTTCTCGATGACGTCAGGGGTGGATGTGCGCAGATCCAGTACCCAGTCTAAAATCGCTTCCTCGTGCATCATATCTCCAGCGTAAATTTGCCTGAACTTGTGTCTGTAGAATGCCAAAGCTGGAAGGCTCGGTAGATCATATTCCTTTTCTATGCCTTCGTCAGATATCTTCACAAAGTCGATGTCTTTCTCCTCGCATTCGTCATCAATGTTTTCCAGTTCTTGCAGAATTTTCTGACTTTTTTTATCGCCTTCCTTATCTGTAATAAATAAAAAATCTCGTAATAATTATAAACATCGTATATATGAATTTCATTCTATAATACGTTAGAAGATATGAACTTACAGAAGAATACGACGACATAATCATTTTCATCAAGGATGTTCTCCAACATTCGGCTATTCACTTCCTCAATCTTTCCCGGAATCTCGAGGGTGTTTTCGTCAGTGAGCCAAGAAAGAACTTCATCCTCGTCTTCAATATCCCCCTTATATATCAGAGGTTCCTTGTTTCTAAAGAAAGCCAGTGTTGGGAAGGACTTAATACCATGTTTCTTGGCCAATCCTGTGTCTTCAGTTGTCACAAACACAATACCAGTTTCGTCCAGCTCATCATCAATATTTTCCAATTCCTTCAGTACTTTGTCACACTCGTCTCCATCATCGCAATCGCCACCTGATTAGGGACATGAAACGTTCTATATATTTTACACGTATGAATATGTGTGGCAGCTCTATTAGATGTTGCTAAGTCTAATGTGATGTGAGGGAACGGTGAAAACTACTTACTAAAGAAAACAACGACGTATTCATGTTCGTCAATGAGGTCAGTTAAAATTTCGTCAGTGACTTCTTCAATTGTCGCTGTTTCCTTTTGCTCGATCAGCCATTTGAGGACCTCATCTTCATTTAGAAGATCACCTTCGTAGATAGCCGGAATTTTAGCCTCGAAATAAACCAGTGTTGGTAAGTGATCAATACCATATTCCTTAGCTTCTGCATCGTTGTCTAATCGGATGATGACTATACCAGCTTTTTCGAGTTCGTCGTCTATGTTTTCCAATTCGTTCAATATCCTCATATCTTGCTTGTCATCTTTGTCATCTGAAATTCAGTGCAAACATGAAAAGAACAATGAGAATTTATCTTAATAATTGTGAATTTCCTGAATGAGAGTTTGCAAACTCACAGAAAAGTACAGCAAGATAGGGAGTAGTTTCGATAAGCTTCTCCATCATTTCGTCTGTCACTTCTGGAATCTCGCTGTGTTTCTTTTGATGAAGGAGCCAACCGAGGAGCTGATCTTCATTCATTAGGTCACCTGAAGAAGAATTTGTAGAAAAAATTATATTTTCTGTTAATTCTCTCTATATTTCAGATTTAATCAATAATTTGATATAAACTTTACCTTCATAAACGTGAGGTATCCTTTTCTCAAAAAATACTAGGGTAGGTAATTCGTCAATTCCGTATTCTTTCGCCTCTTCGTCATCGTCTATTTTGACAAATGCTATATTATGTTGGTCGCAATCATCGTCTATATTTTCAAGTTCAGCTAGAACCTTTTGACTCTTCTTCTGATCTTTATCATCTGTATGAGTGAATTATTTCTTACTATTATTTATCTATTTTTATTTTATGGAGGTTCATTTGTTACTTACAGAAAAGTACAGCAACATGAGGCATTTTCTCGATTACCATATCGAGCATTTCATCAGTAAGGTCCTCAATTTGGTCGCTCTTTTGCTGATGTTCAAGCCATTTCAATACTTTTTCTTCTTCCTCCAAATTACCTTCGTACAACGTTGGAATACCTTTTTCAAAATACAGTAAACTAGGAACCTTTTCTATTCCATATTCCTTCGCTTCTTCGGGATTGTCAATTTTTACGAAAATGACACCAAGTTGATCACACTCATCATCAATGTTCTCAAGCTCGCTCAGTACTCTTTGAGACTTACGATCATTGTTGTCGTCTATAACAAATATACTGTTAAATTAGATTCAGTTTCTAAAATATAAATAAAGAAGACAAAAAAGGATTAAAAAAGTTACTCACAAAATAAAACTGCTAAAGTTTTTCCTTCTTTGACCAAACGGTCCAACATCTCATCAGTGACGTCTTCGATTTCGTCCTTTTCCAATTGCGATAACAGCCACTCAAGAATCTCGTCTTCGTTCTCAATATCACCTGTAAATAAATACATATATTTTTAAATTATTTTTCCAAAAAATACTTAGCCACAATTCAACATTTTTTCAACTTCATTTAAGAAGTACCTACCATCATAAACATTGGGAAGTTGTTTCTCAAAGTAGACGATAGCAGGCACGGAGTCAATTCCAAACTCCTTAGCGGCCCTGTCATCATCAATTTTAACAAATTGAATTCCGTGCTTATCGCAATCATCATCAATCTTCTCGAGTTCGTGCAGAACTTGCATAGAATCCTCATCTCCATGGTCATCTGTATTACAAATAAAGTAAAACAAAATCAAAATGATCAAAATGGCAAAATTCAAAAAACAGTTCTAGCGAAAGTTTTTTTTTTGAAACACATGAAAAAAACCTTGAATACGAACAGAAGAGTACAACTAGATTGTCGATGTTTCCGATGAGTGTGTTGAGCGTTTTGGCTGTCACATCTTCAATAACATCTTCCTCGTCTCCTGTGCTTTTATTTGCCACTAGCCACTCCAGAACGTCTTCTTCTCGACTCAACTCATCTGGAAGAAGAAAAATATTTGTAAGCAAATGCAGTCCTGAATAAATACGACTATTTCTTTCGATTTCAAAATTGTAAATAGTGAAAGGATTAAGCGAACATCAAAGCAGAACAAAATATATGAAGGAATATGAAAAAATGCAGAAATTAAGAAATATTAAGAAATCGAAGCTCTTACGTTCATATACAATGGGTATCTGATGTCTGTAGTAGACCAAAACAGGTAGCGGTCCGAGATTATACTCCTCGGCGAGTCGTTCGTCAGCGATCTTGACGAATCCGATACCCAGCTGATCGGCCTCGTCGTCGATGTTCTCCAGTTCCTGAAGGGCCTTTGCACACTTCTTACAATCCGGTTTGTCTGTCCCATTTTGAACCAAGATAAAAAATTATCACAGGTCATTCATTTTTCTCTTAATTTATAAACGAAAATCATCGCTCAAAGTCAAATGACGTGCTGAACTTGGGGCTAAACTAATTTGCACGGATTTCTAACGTATCCCATGGTTTGGTATTTCGAGTAAGATTACGCATTCTATGTACACATATTCATGACTGGTTAAACAGGCCAAGATATCTTGTTACATCTTGGTCGAGAAATATGATGAAGCAGTTACGAAGTAAGCCTGTGTTTATGGTTATATTATTTAAGGACGCCAATGCAAGATACTGATCAGTTATATTTGTACTGAAAAAATCTCCTATATTTCCTTCAAGGCTGCGAAGGACACTTATAAAGAGCTTATATAAAAATCTGTTCAAGAAAGATGAGAATAAAAGATGTTTTTTGCATGTGCAAAAACTAATAACCGTAAACCGTGGATTAAAAGAACAGAATTTACACATTTTTTACTTTCAATGTCCTTATGCAGCACATCATTATTATGATTATTGACAAACTTTTTATGTGTTTTAGATCGTATAAATATAGAATTTTATCATTTTTATAAACCTTGAAGGGTAGGGTTTTAGGTCAATAAGCGGATTTTTTTGTTATTATTCATGAAAAATTTCATCAGGAAACAAATTCAGGTGAATTAATTTCAAACGGAGCAGGCTGTGTATTTACATGTCACAGAATCATTTTCAGACGACAAATATGTATGATGTTCTCCGTAGGAGTTCAGACCACACGTATTTCACCGATTGTATAACTTTTTTTTCTAAGTTACGAGTACTTAAACTTTTGAACGCGATGACATCTTCTAGAAGATGTCATAGAAATAGAATAGAAAATTTGATTTCTTTTTTATGAAAACGTGAAAATTTACATTTTTTACGAAAACAAGAGGAGATATAGAAAATATCAAAATAATAAAGTTGTTTCAATCAAATAAATCTAAGCAAAATTGACATATTAGTACCAACAACAAAACATCAAGAAGAAAAAAAGGTGGGGTTTTTGAAAACAAAACAATTTGAAATGAATTCGCCCTAAATGTATATTGTTGACGAAATTTATAAAATGAGGAATCACATGCATTAAAGCTTTCACAATGCCAGCTTTTATTAGTAACTACACTAGAAAGCTTGTATAAGACGTAACAGTACAATGTCAGGAAATACATATGCTTTAACGAATAACACGTTAAAATATCCCACTGGAAAGAAAATGCAAATTTTTCTTTGAAATTAAAAACTACATTTTAACATCGTAATGAGGTGATCTGTTAATTCAACACACATATAAATATTATATGTTAAGACAACACAAGTTCACTTGACATTAAATATAAATTTACAATACGATTTCGGCTCTTTCACGTTCGAGTATTTATGTCACACTTGCATTTTTCAAAATTAAGCATACATAAAATCCATGTACAATCAATGTACGTAATTTTTGGTACATAAAATGGTTATTAGTTTTACTGCACTTTGTACCATTTTTATTTTTATGATGCAAATTTTCTTATAGACAACGACATATGAAAAATGTAAGGTGATATATGTTCGACATGATATTTTTTTGTAAGTGAGCACGGACTTAAACAAGAGGGATATAAATATATTATATAATCATATAATGATTTCAAATTTCGGGAAGATTCGTTGAATTCACAGAAAAGACCTGGAAATTTACGTAAAAGTATACTTACTGGAACCAGCTCCTGTGCATCGCTCCGTATCAGGACCTGATCACATTGACACACACAAAAATATTTCACATGTATGTATTATTTACAAGTATTTTGTGTAATAATGCATCTGTCTTTAAGAACTAAAAAAGGATTGTGACAATATTGAGTAATTTTTCACCGACTACCTAAAAGTGATTGGATGAAAATGAATGTGGAGGAAAATTCTGGATCCCTTGTATCGGACAAAATTACTCTTTGTAGGAAAAGTAATAATTGATATGCATGTTGGTATAAATAGTTATTCAATAACGCATTACATTGTTACCCACGATTAGTTAAACAATAAATTAAGTATACTAGCATGTGCTGAATAGACATCATTCTAATAATTAATAGTGTTTATGATAATCCAAACGTACAAATATTACAAATATACAATGAATGCATACGATAAACAGGTCAGAGTCCAATTCTGTTTTTTCCTGATTAAAAGCTTTGGTAATTGCTATATACATCATACATTTATTTTAAATTATTAATTACCAGCATTATTCAGACCCAATTCTAAGTATATTTTTCTAGGAATGATAGAAGAAATAATCTATGTAAAAAAAAACAAGAATCTTTATTGTAAATGGCGTTACTAGTATTATATTTGGAAACATTCTTCATAATTTCTTGAATACTGTTCTGTAATAAATACCTTTTGTATACCTAATTTTATGAGCATTTCAGACATAAAAAATAAGATATATGAGCTCGAGATCTTAAATGATTGTTTATGGAAGTGCAAATAAAGCATGCTTTGATAAGCTTAAAAAAGGGACAAAATAAGACACTTACAGAAGAGAACTGCTACGAAATCGGTGTCCTCGACAATCTTTGCAAGGATCTTTGCGTTGACTTCTTCGATGCGGTCAGGTAAATCCATTGCTTCCAAGCTCGTCAAAAACTCCAGAACATTCTCTTCGTCCATGAGATCCCCTAAAAAATAATATGCAAGTAAAATAAGATACGTGCTTTTAATAAGAAAACGCGAATTAATTGAGGAAAACTAAGGTACAGTCGCAGTGAGCCTTAGTCTTGACCAGTTACCTTAAATGTCTTAGAATACCTTTTCTAGGTTACATTATATGTATGCTAAATAAACACTTTTTCTTTCAAGCTGTACGCTAAAACAATTTTGAATGAACAAGTATTTAAATTTTTTTAAATAAATTCACCTTAAGATTAGCCACCTTATATGAAAGAGATATTGAATACAGAATTACAGACGCTTGATATCTTGGTGCAAATATCGCCACTTCTAATGAACAAACGTATGCTTGTAATTTAATGTCATTCCCCATTTTCTTAGATTACGTTTCTTGTCTTTCACAAAATGCTCTTCGTAGCCGCGACAAGGCCACTGCAAAAGACCACAACATTCGGGCTGAAATCCAATAAAATTTGGCGCTATGCCTCCCATTTCTTCACGTGACTGCTTAGTACGCTTAGGGCTCACCATCCATTGTGAAAGTGCACTATAACCGGTGACATTCTATCTTACCCAACATTTTTCTGAATCAATCAGCTTTTCATAATTTACCTTTAATTAGATGCAAATCTTTGTTTGAGAAAGTTCAAAATCAAAGGAAGACAAACTCACCTTCGTAAATAATTGGTTCCTTTTCTCTAAAATACGTGAGTGCGGGAAAGGTCTTAATGCCATACTGCTTCGCCAATCGTTTGTCGTTGATCTTAACAAAATCAACCCCGAAGGTGTCTGTGTCATCGTCAATTTTCTCTAATTCGCCTAGAACTTTATCACATGTTGTACAACTCCTCGCAGTAAACCGTGTGCTGTTTCTTTCTTAGCTTATGGAAAAACTA
Source organism: Andricus kollari (assembly GCA_932074435.1). NCBI lineage: Eukaryota > Metazoa > Arthropoda > Insecta > Hymenoptera > Cynipidae > Andricus > Andricus kollari. The sequence goes on along the minus strand of CAKNWW010097363.1, from coordinate 1,344 downwards.
GTCACTTTGTTAGAAATATGCAAAAGATAATCTTCAGTAAAAGTGAAGAATATTTCATGGTTTATCGTTTTATTTATTTACATATTTTTTTTACAGAATTTTTCTATGATAGATTATTTTTTAATAGTTACGCACCTCTATTTTTATATAAAATTCTAATTTCTTGCAATAAATTCTAAGAGAAGAACGCCCAGATACGATTATTTTTTACGAATTTACAAACTTAAATTTTAAAGGCACTGAAATAAGCTTTTTTTAAAACAATATAAATCCCGGAACTGAACATTATAGAACGTAAGAATACCAAAACTTGACTAGTGACTAACTTCCAGACTTGTGGACTTTAGACTGTTATAAGAAACAGAAAAGAATTTTTTAAACAAAATATTACAGTCCAATAACGTATTTCTTAAAAACATTGGGCGACACAGAAAAAGACATAAAAAAGAAAAGATATTGTTATCGCTGAATAAATTATTAATTTAATTATTGAACTTCAAGTACGAATTATATAATCGGAACAATACTTTATATGCAGGTGTATTCTGCACATTTCCTATTATATTAGCTACCGATACTTCATTTTGAAATGAGTCTTAAAAAATGCACAAAAATACATTGATATAATATGGAAAAACATTATTAAGCTCCTCCTTATCAAAATAAGCAGTAATAAAGTAACTGCTGAAAAATGTCAGTCTCTGAAAATTATACTCATAATGACCGACATTACAAAAAATGTTATTAGACATTTTTTTAAATTTTTCTAGAAAGAATTCAATGTTCCAAGAAAAAAAAAATCTGCCCGCGGCG
>CAKNWW010097298.1:702-15096 GCA_932074435.1 Andricus kollari | reverse complement strand
AAAACGTTTAGAAGCAGCCGGATACATTGAAAAGCAAGGAAATTGGGTTCCACATGAAGTCAAGCCGAGAGACGTTGAAAGGCGGTTTTGCATGTCCGAAATGCTGCTGGAACGCCACAAGACGAAGTCCTTTTTGCATCGGATTGTTACTGGTGATAAGAAATGAATCCGTTACGACAACCTCAAACGCAAAAAATCATATGTGCAACCCGGCCAACTAGCCAAATCAACGGCAAAGTGGAATATCCATGGTGCGAAGGTAAGTCTCTGTATTTGGTGGGATCAGAAGGGTGTGCTTTATTATGAGCTGCTCAAACCGGGTGAAACCATCAATGGAGAACGCTACCGAACACAATTAATCCGTTTGAAGAGAGCAATAGCCGAAAAACGCCCAGAATATGCGACCAGACACGAGGCAATAATTTTCCATCATGACAACGCTCGGCCCCATGTTGCTATTCCGGTTAAGAACTATTTGGAAAACAGTGGATGGGAAATTTTATCCCACCCGCCTTATAGCCCAGACCTTGCCCCTTCAGACTACCATTTGTTCCGGTCAATGCAGAACGCCCTCACTGGAATACGGTTCACATCAGAACAGGGTATCAAAAAATGGGTTGATTCATTTTTGGCCGACAAACCGGCGCAGTTCTTTTGGGATGGAATCCACAAATTGCCAGAAAGATGAGCAAAAGTCATGGCTTCAGATGGGCAATACTTCGAATAATACTATGGTATAACAATTATTATTATATAACATTATAAGTTTGAAAAAACCGCACGAATTAAGTTATAGACCCAATAATAATACGAAAGAAGAACGAAATCCACTTTGGACAAAAAAATCATGCTTGTTGATACCCTTCCTTTTCTAGATTTAAACCAAATTTATCTGATTTTAAGTCTGAATTGAAGACTCAATTCTGAATCAAAACTAATGAGGTCTTAAATTTAGACCAATTTTGCTTAAATGCAGGAAACTGAGATAAAATTAAGTAACTTTGAGCATGTGTTTTGAGTAAACAGGATTTTCAGCAAAAACATTCAGTTACTGATTTTTTTCTTGCCTCAATCGATAGGTTTTCAACATTTAAAAATGTACAGGGTATACATTCCTCATTGCATGCTATTTTTTAAAGAACGGTATATAACTTCTTTTCATATCGTAAACGGATCTTGACAATTTAAAAATTACAATTTAAAAAACGTTATTATTATTATGAAATCAAATTAAAAACTTAAGATAAATTTCAAAAAATTAAATATTAATAGTATTTACCATAGTGGTAAGAGTCCATCGCCCTCGAATCAAAAAATTGTATATCCTCTTCTACGATGCGGTGGGATGGTTTACTTATTTTAACCATTCCTTTTCGTTCTGAAGAGGCCAAGTTGTATTGAATAAAGTTAAATGAAAGCCGAAATTAAAAAAAAACTTTTAAAGCCCGTTGTTATAGAAAAATTACATATAACATTCAAATATTAAAATATCCAATGTAAAATTCGATTATAGTTAAAAAGAAGATAACAAAACGAAATAATTAAATGAATGTTTAGGTTGTTAATTTTATAAATATGAGCATTTGTTAAAAAAGTTAATATATTAACATTCAAAATAATGTATTTTGTTCTTTGTAGGTTCTTTTGCAGCAACTGAAAATGACTTCAATGTGGAGGACATACTTTAAATCCCAACATTTAATTTAAGTAAAATAATTAATTTAAATCGTTAATGAACACGAATGAATGTCATGAAGAAAATTATACTCACAAACAGGCATTTCATTTTGATAGTGGTAGGTTTTGTTTATTCGAACTGAGCACGAAAGATGCACGAAGTCTGAATGACTCTTCTGCGTTTTCAGGGAAACCTTTATACAGGGTGTTTTTTTTAACTTGAGACATCAAAATATCTCAAGAAATATGCATCCTATGAAAAAATATCCGAAATAAAAACTTTTTATTTTCGAGGGGGAAAAGCGACTTTAAGCAAATTCACCCCCCCCCCCCCTAAAAAGTCGGGGGGGGGTAACTTTGTAATTTCAAATGGGAACCCCAATTTTTTTTACAGATTTAGATTCTCCTTCATGAAATACGTAAGTTTTATTCGAAAATTTTGTTTCGATTCACGAAAAAAATTGTTGTAAATTTTGTTCAAAGTTGCTTTTCTCCTCGAAAATAAAAAGTTTTTATTACGGATATTTTTTTCATAGCATGCGTATGATTTTAAGATATTTCGATGTCTGAACTTAAAGAAACACCCTGTATACCGGGCGATCTGACCATCTTATGCAAATATGCACTTTGGAGTTTAGAATTAACCAACAACGTACGAGGATAAACCTTTTGCACCTCGTCTATCTTGTGGGGTTGTAGCCCGTTTACTAATGAGCAATACTGAACGAATATCGCGAGTATGTATATGTACTGTAAGAATCTATGCTTATTACTCAGGGTTTCTCCTTTTATTTGCATTCATTTTGTTTGACTCCAACCATATGATATGTAATGAAAATGCTAAAACAATATGAGAAAGGATAATAAAATAGTCAGATAGAGGAATAGGGTAGAATACGAAAGAATAGACATATGATATAATATGGTAGAAAGTGCTTTCAAGATTTTTTTAAATCAGTACTAAAAATGGAGCGGAGCGGCTCGCTTTTTTCGTGTTTTTAAAATAAAGTGCGAGAAGGAATTTAAACTAGGTATTGATGCTTTGAATATATAATATCTATCTAACCTCTTTTCTTATTATAAAGCACAAACATACATTTGATTCATAAACAATTTTATTTATCATCCCTTGAAGTGTGAGCGTCTTTATAACCAGACTTATTCATAACCTCACGTGTGATGCCATTAAAATACATGACCTAATTTGATAGATTTTCTACTTTAAACATACTGATTATCGAAATAAATAATTCTACGTTTGGTTTATAATATATTATAACTAATGGAACTCTATCAAACAAGCTTTAAATGAAGTTTAAGATTCGTAAAAAAATTTTTTAAATTGCTATAATCTTAAAATTTTACAGTATTGCTGGATCCATAATTTTATTGTTTGAAACCGTGCAGGATCGACGTCAATTCTATCTTCAGATCCTGATAGTAAAAAAATTCATAAAATTTCATTTTATTTTTTCCCTCTAATTTATGAAAAAATTCTAAAAGTACTATTAAAATTTTATATAATTATTAAAATTGGGAATGCCAATGACCGCAGATATTTAATAAACTCAAATAACAATTAATTTCGAAATAATTTAAATAATTTTCAATTCTATTTTTGTTTTATTAACATTCTGTAACTCTTTTGGTGGCAAGAATATAACTTTATGAAGTGTATGTCTGTCTGTTCTCGTTGTTGTTGTCGTTGTCGTAGTTGTTGTTATTGTCGTCGTCTGTGAACACGATAACTTCTGACAGAGTTATCGGGTTGGATTGACAAGTTAGTTAGCCGGCCATTTTGGATAAAAATCCAAAAAAATAGAACATTTTCAAAATTTTTAAGACAATTTATGAAAAATAATATTTGTACTTTAGTTTGCTATATCTGAATAAGCAATCCCAGGCCGAGGTATTTAAATAAATGTAATATACACTTGTTATAGCAGTTTTGAACATAATGTAGACGAGTTTACATTGAGGACAAAATCGAGTGCGAAGCACGAGAAACGTGATGAGAATGTGTTTTTTAAAGCCGAAGGAGCTTTAGCAAAAGAGAATTCACAATCATCAAATTACAGTTGTCGATGCTTTGACCTTTAATTTTAAAAGGACTGTTCACAAATTTGGGGGAAATACAAAGCCCGAGCGCGCACAAATTATGCGTGTGAGTAAAAATAATTTACAACATTCTTTTGTCATTAATTCTCAATTTGAGTTCATCAATTTGTATTTAAGAACATGCTGCTAACTGAAATTTTCATCTATATTTTAATTTTTCATTTTCAAAGGAAGAGAACGAAAATTCTGAAACTTAACTTTAAAACTATTTCCGTGTAAGTACTTTACCCTAGTATTATTCAAAAATATGTACACATATTGAATAATGGAAATAATGGAAATGGTTGTGGCTTCAATTTCACAACTATTTAGCAACGACTATCTTCAAAACGGAACATGTCGATTTTTTTAAGTATATAGTATATACCTACTATTTTTATAAATTATGTTCGAAGACTGTGTGCCACCAACTGGGGAACCAATCAATAGATCTGCGTGTATTCTTTTTTCTGAATTATAAATTAAAGTATAAGGCATGTGACCGTTGAGAGAAAATTAAAAAAGAAATAGGGAAAAAAGGTAAAAATACATTTCGAAAATATTCTTGCATTATTCTTGTATTATTATTGTCAGGTAGGAAATGTAATTGTTTAGGACTTCGCATTCATTTACAGAAGTATAAGCAGCGATTGCTTCTATTACACTCAGATTTGAAAATTATAATTACCTACTCAATCATTTTCTGTTTTATGGAGAATGCTTCATACATCACAGACATTATATTAAATGCAGAAGTGTAAAAATTAAATAAAAGATTCTTGAAAGAAAAGTCAGTTTACAGTTTAAACTATCTACTACTACATACACATAAGAATTATTTAAAACTAATATTATTATTTATTATTATTATCTTTTTTTTAAATTGCATTTACACACAAGAGCGTCAAATGAATCTGTTTTCGAAATCAATTGTACAGTTTTAGAAACACACTGAGAATTTCAATTTTTGTATTCATTACATTGTGTCGTGGATATATAAAAAACGTAGCTTAGTAAAATTAAATTCAAATTTATACAAGTCTCACATCACTGTAAAAACTAGAGATCTCTTTTTTTACGGTATCATTTTTTTCGTGTCCTGTTTTTGAATAGGATAACTTCATGCTGTTATTTTCAATGCAAAACAAACGATTCAGGGATCCCATCAGTGGTCTCATTTTAGTACCACTCGAGACTGTTTTTTCTGAGTCTTATTGTAATACCTGAAACTAGCCCTGAAATAATCATTTATTTTTACAGTGATTGCTGCGAGTACTTCGTGCATAATATCATATCTTGCTTAAGGACCACCGGTTTCAGCATTTTGGCCATGTTCTTGAAAACTTTTCAAGAGCACATGGTAAGATATATTCTCAAAGATATAATTTCTCTTTTGACAAATTTGCCAAATGTTAGTGCATATGACCTTCTGGAATTTCAAACTTAGGCGCTAATGCCCTTTTGCTGTGCCAAATGTTAGCGGTTATGCCCTTTTGGTTTGCCAAACGACGCTTATTATGCCGTTTTAGTTTACCGAATGCTGGTTCTTATGCCCAAGTGGAATTCCAAACCCTGGCGCTTATGCCCTTTTTCTATCCCAAATATTGCCAAATGTTGGCGCTTGTGCCCTTTTGTAATTTCACAATTTGGCTTTCATACCCTTTTTCCGTGTCAAATTTGGGCGCTCATGCGCTATTGGAATTCCAAACTTTGTTGCTTATGTCCTTGTGGTTTTACAAAGGTCATTTTGGTTTTTCAAATGTTGACGCTTATGCTGTTTTGGAATTTCAAACTTTGGCACTTGTGCCCTTTTTCTCTGCCAAACCTTTGCTTTTGGCGAGAGAAAAGTACGACCATGGGTGATGATTGACCCAATCTTGAACCACACTTACCCCACGCTTATCACATGCTGAGCAATATTGAGTCATGGATCACCTATTAAACCCTTTTCACGCGGGCTACGAAATAATTTGTATATGAAAATGAGTTTTTAATTTTACCAAAACACATTCGATTTGATATCTGGAAAAGATTCTTTCTAAATAACTTTAAAAAATTTATTTAAAGTTTATAATCTATTACCAAATCGATTATTCAGGATTTTTCTGGAAGAATAATGAAACTAATCAATTTTTCAAAGTATTATGTCACATTGTTATCATTTAAAGCATTTGTTTATTTGGAAATAAACGACAGAGTGAAGATAAAATGAGAAGAGTATCATTGATGATCAAATCGTCAGTGATGTAACCTTAACAATATACATTTAGTACAAATTAATTACAAAATCGTATCGATGTCACTAAAATTATGTACATTGCATGAAGTTAATAGGTCTAAGACAAAATCGTTGTTCCATCGAAGAAAGCCAAATTAATCTACAAAACGTATGTCACTGGGCCATAGGGGTAACCGGCGACATATGTTGCTGGATATTGCCGGATGGCTGCTGAGTAGGCGTATGGGACTTGCGCAGGATAAGACGCGTATGCAATTGGTGCAGAAAGTGGGGCCGTTGCATATGATGTAACCAGTACTCCTCTTTTATCTCTTACATCCTTTGCACTTTCGGCTTTGACTGGCTCAACTGCGTTTTCGTTTTGAGTAGGTGCAGCAACTGCTGGCTTCTCAGCAACAGCGATGGCAATCAGAGCAAGGAAAGCAACAGCCTGAAATGAAACAGACAAACATTAATTAAATGTAATGTTAACAAATGTCTCTTGAGAATTGCTAAACTGAATTAAACAATTCTCAGAAGATGAAATCCGTTAGATTTACTAAATATTGATAAGGTGCGAATAGTGAGACAATCTTATAATAAAAAAAATTATAGGACATAATTTAATATTTTTTCTCATAAAATCTAAATATATAAGCTTTCAATGATTGAATTGCGAATCTTTTAAACTTCCAATACAAATAATTGACTGATTTCTATCCCAGTGCTGGCTTCCGCATCTTCTAAGATCGAGCATAAATGTTATTGTACAAGTCAATTTACTAAATAAATAAATTTCAGTTTATGAGCAAAAATTTCAAATTTCTATGGAAACACATGTACTAGGAACAACATCAAATTGTTCAGCTATAATTGTTACCAAATCAAATTTTTTGCTGGTTCAAGCAAAATTGGTTTAATTCAAAAATCATTTTTTGGAGCCCACGAAAGATTTTTTGATGATTCTAAATTTTTTTGGTTCCACCAAACAATTTTCTTATAGTGACATTTTCGAAAATCAGACCTCTAGACAACTCACGGCAACATAAAGCAAGATTTGTTTTCACTGCGATTCTAATGCATCTCAATTTCATAAAAATAGTCACACTTTTTATAGAAAAAATTTTAATTGAATAAAGCAAGTACCAATAAATACTAAAACCATTAGAGAATTTGAATACTCACGATCAGGCACTTCATTTTGATAATGGTGGATTTTGTTTACTCTATCTGAACACGAAAGATGTACGAAGACTGAATGATGCTCCTATGTTTCTAGACCTTTATATACCTGGCGATGGAGCCATCTGATGTACGTCATCAACGTAGGCATCACACCTCTCGTGGGGTTGTAGCACGTTGCCCATTGTTTATACGCAGTCCTTCGTAATGAGCGATTCTAAACGTGTAAGATTACCACCAGTGACTAGCATAATATTTTAAATAGTGTTAAAGTGTACATGCATGCTCAAAAAAATGTTGGGCATGCATTGATAGATTATAAAATGAAACAAAGGACCTTGGCAATCGGCCAAACATGGAAGAAAGTGTTGTACCAATACAGCAAGCGTAACGCCCTCGGACCTCGAGATCTCAATCACACCGAGTTCTGTGAACTTATCCACTCGATAATGAAGTGCGGACACCCAGATAATTGATACTTGATAACAGCTGAAACATTATTAATAATTCATTTTGAGCACAGACCTCTGGGCTTGAATTATAGGTGAGCAATGAGCATCATTTCGTAATGTTGTTATGATATGATTTTCATCATCATACAAATTGCTGGTTTTATATTAGATCAGGTACGGCGACGATTATGTATTATAGGCTGCTGTTTTTGTAACTACTTCCGTCGGTTTATTGATCATTCAACCGAAAGATATTTTTATGTTGCAGTATATTTGCATAGTAGATTGTAGATTTTTTCAGAAGTTAGATGGATAAAATTTAACAGTTTTTCATTCTGTAAAAAAATCTGAATAATATTGCATTTAATTGAAATTTAGACTGAAAAGAATTCCTGGTGGATCGTCATCTAAGTTTCCTCAGTAGGAGAAAATGGTTAATCCAACTGCCTTCTTTTTTGTGGATAACTAAATTCTTAATTAGGCTCACTAGTCAAACAATTAAAGTCAACTAAGAAAAATACATTGGGGTCTTAAGGAACTAACACCAGGAGTTAGAATAACTTTTTACGACTTCTCTGCTGCATTAACTAAGGAATTATTTATTGTAACTAAATTCTTAATTAATGAGACTTACATAGTAAAAATAAAAACAATGATTGCAACTACTCATCTTAGTTCCCTAAGGCCCCAATTTATTTTTCTTAGTTAACTTAAATGTTTGAAGTAGTCAAAGTGACTAAGAATTTAGTTACCCACAAATAAGAAAGTAGTTGCATTAACTATTTTCTAAAGTCGAAAAGACGGGTTGTGTTTTCGTGACTTTTGGACTTTTTACGTAAAAAACTTATGAGTCCTATGAGTATTTGAAGTAGGACGTGTGGTTTCCATACTAATTTTTGCGTGCTGAATTCAAATCTGAGCTCTATTTTTTGCCTAAACGTCATGTTTTTGAGGATTTTTTGGGTTAACATTTTTTTCGAAAAATTATAGACCGCGAGTCGACCGCAAAATATTTATAATTACAGAACTGACAGTTCGGTAGTTGAATGAAAGAGAAACCTATCCTTTCTGTACAGTTCAAAATTCAGAGGAATTTGACGAAATTGTAGAGAATTATAGCGTAGGCAATGATACTCAAAGGGATTCACGTGAATTCAGGATAATACATGGTACTCATGGGAGTTCAAGCGAGTTCTAGAAAATTGAAGGAAAATCAGTAAACGAGTTTTGTATCTTGCTAATGGTCAGTGCTGGGAGTATAATCTATTTTTTTAAATTTATTCTCCCAAGAAAATTACCATGGTTTGAATAATACAAATTAATTATTTAGCTCAGTATAACAATTTTAAAATACACCCTTTTTCAACTTTTTTATCCGTTTTTTGCGATTATCTCCACAAAAAAGTCAGATGGTCGTTAGCTTCAGCAATAAAAAGCACATGGAAAATACATATATGTAGTTCTATTTATTGACAAAATGTTCTATATCCATTTATAGCTCGAGTTTCAATTTTTCCAAAAAAAGGATTATCTAAACAACAACAAAACTCAAAAACATAACATGTATGTAGGAAAAAAAGTAAGGCCTGATTCAAATCCAGTAGATACTTTGCTCTCAAAATGACTTGAATTGTTAAGGGCTGTATAATTATAGAACATTTTACGATTAAAACAAAAACTATACGAATCCTATCAAAAAGTGATTAATGACAAATGTGTAGATCTTTTTTGGGTGGACAATTTTTGTCTATTCATCGTTTTTCGTAGCTTGCGTCGTTTGTCCAAAGAATTTTATTTTTAATGTTTTTATGAATAAAACAAAAACTAAGCGTTAAATAAAAAAATGCTTATTAACAAATTTATAGATCTTTTATGGGTGAACGACTTTTGTTCATCAATTTTTTTTCGTACCTTGCGTCGCTTTTCCAAAAATTTAATTTGTTTATTTTTAATGTTACTTTTTCACTATTAAAATAAAGACTACCTGTCCTATCGAAACACGATTAATAACAAATTGATAGCTCTTCTTTCGGTGAACAAATTTTGTCTATTTTTTTGTTAGCTTGTGCCTTTTGTCCAAAAATTAAATGTTTTATTTTAATGTTTTTTATGAATAAAAAAAAACTACGTGTCCTATCAAAAAGTTAATAAAAAGAAATTTGAATGTTTTTTGGGCGCACAGTTTTTTTTTTTTTTTTTCTAATCTTTTTTCGTATCTTGCATAGTTGACCAATAAATGAAATTTTTTATTTTTCATAATTTTTTGTGCGATCAAAATTTGACTCCGATTTTTCAAGAAAATTCAAAAAGTTGTTATGATAATCTTGTAGGGCTTTCCAAGATCTACGTTTTCCCTTTCTTGACATTTTTTCATATCGCGCGTTGTTCGGCTTAAGATTTTCATTTTCCATTGATTTTTTGAATTTTTAAAATATAACTCTGATCATTTTCTTTTCTTCGAAAAAAGTCGTGAAGATAAATTGTTTGATTTTTCGAGTACTATGAATAGAGCACATCGAATTTTTAAGTCTTGAAAAAATGGTCTCGAATATTTTCAAAATGCTCTAACTTTTTAAATTTTTATCCAAAATCGCTGGCTAACAAACTTCCCCTTCAGATTCCGAATATATAGAGCCAGTCTAGATTAATTCTTTCAAAAGTTATACATACAGACAGACGCATTCGTAAAAACCTGTTTTTCGGGTTCAGAGAGAATGTAAAATATCAGACGAAAGACAGTAACATAACCTGCAGTTGTTCAAAACTGTTAGTTTCATTTTTGGACTCGAAACTTTATGATTTCATATTAAAACACTTGTTTGAAAATACTAATTTTCAGCGAAAAGTACTAACATGAAGCATTTATAATATTTTCAATAATTTATTAGATAATTTGAAAGTTTTAATTTTAGCGCACAAGAGTATTAAAAAGCGCACAAAAACGTTTCTCAATATTCGCATAAGGGTTTCGATGACTTTTCTTATGAAAAGGATTATAGATTTAATTTTCAAAATTTCAAATTGAGGATATAAAGCAACTCTAAGTTAGAAAAATCCAATCAGATTTTCAATAATAATGATTGCGAGATTGTCAAGACATATTTTTTTAGATAGGACAAGTACATATTTTTGAACGCATTCAATGTTTTCCGCGTTATAAGCCGTGACATGCGCAGTGGAAGAATCAAGTAAGTTTAAAGCGTAGAATATCGAAGCATCAAAGGTATATTGAAAGAGAGTGTTATTTTGGCTTTGCCATACACAAAATTATCAAGAGAAGTGGAAACTAAAAATTAACTATGGTATCTGGAATTACCAGTTCGATATATAGATATAAATTTCCATTAATTTTTGGAACCAGCCTTGCAGCAGCAGCTGCGGCTTTCATGAACAGGTATTTAATTGATATTCGTATACTATACGTACTACAAAACTCTAACCTCAAATATTTTACATTTCGTAATGTTGTGAAATATTTTAGTATATACGTGCGTTGATTGATTTAATTGAAAGAACTACCCCCATTTTTTGATAGCCAATTGCGCATTATGAAAGAGTTTATTTGTGTTTAGTGAATATCAAAATTTCATTTGTTTCTATTATAATGACATAAATAGATCAAATTTAATTGAAAATAAAAGAAATGTGTTTGTTTATAATTCAGAAATAAGTGAAAATTTGTATCACTATTCTCTATTAAATATACTCATTATAGTTTTCTTAAATCTGCTTTCATTTTTCTTTTTCGCGTTTACGTTCACATTTATTAGTTAATAAACTTCCCATGATGTTCGATAACAAAGTTACTTTCGAAATCAAAAGCCTATTTTATTTTGCAGAGAATACTTTATAGCCAAAATCAGAGGACAGGGTGAAGAATCATTTAAAAACGATGCAGAAAATGTAAGCATCTTCGAGGAATTTAAAGAAAATATGAGAAAAAAGTGAAAACATACAAAATTATTATTTTTTTAAACATTTTGTTTTGCAGACTAAACAGAAATAATGTGTATTAAGACTTTAATGGTATTAATACACGACCATAAAGAAACTTAAAAAAATAATATCGGGAAAAATTACTCATTACACTGGTTAACAAAACTAACATCGAAAAATGAATAAAAAATTATTATTTTTGAAATTATACTGAAAAGTTGCATTGTAGATATATTTTTCGTTTACAATCAGTTTTTTGTACTTTTTTTGTAAATATATTCGCACACAGGGATCACGATGCGTCTCCTTTTTTCCCTTGCATTAAAAAAAGCCTGAAATACTTGAAATCGAGAATTCTGGCCCTTTTTAATTTTTTTCGCAGTTTCGATTTTCAAGATTCGTAAACAGATTTGCTAATTTAATTGATGTGAAGGTCATTGACAGCAAAGAGATGGCTATCGGTTCAATCCAGAAACTAAACCTGCAAGGTAAATCTATATTAGAAAATCAAAAACTTCCTATACTCTCCAAAGTTATCTTAACATTTGAAGATTTTAAAAATATCTTTCTTCCGAAAACCTCATGAAAGTCAAACGTTATTAGTATTAGATGTAGACGGTAGGTTGTAGAAACAGATTTTTTGAAATCTAAAATAATATGCATTATAGCCGCATATTAGAACTCTAAAAAATATAATTGCATACTTGAAAAAATTTCTATCATGATAATTTTGTTATTTTCGTGAACCGTAATGTTTTTAATTTCTGTTTTTTACACTATAATCTTTTTTTAGCTAACAATAAAAAAGCTTAAGTGCCAAATTTTGGAAATGCGTTTTATTGGTCTAAACTTATTTTTTTACCTAACTCATGTTTCTGTAGAAGATTATGGTCCAGTTCGATTTAGAAGTGGGTTAAAACCAAGGTTGGGAATTTTTTTAAAGAAAAGTACTTCTTTTTATTCGTTCAAAAAATAAAAATGTTATTTAACTCTTTTTATCAACATTTTCTTTTTTGTGGACGCACCGATATTTTACAAGGGCTTTCTCTCACATGATTATTTTTTTTAAAGCGATCTTTTGGCGATTCAATAGAGCCAACCAATAGCTCGAATTTACGTTCTTGTTTTTTTTAATTCCAAAATAAAAAAGTTACGCAACTCTTTATGATCCAAAATCAGAGTTTTTGGGGACGCGCAGTTCCTTTGGCAACGCTTTTCTCGGAGATGGATTCTTCTTTCAAGATATTCGTTTCACAGTTCGATAAAGCCCAACATTATCTCGAACAGTCTTCGCATTTTTTTTTGTTTAAAATTAATTTCTTGAAAGTTACACAGTTTTTTGTTTCTCCTGTAAAATTTGGGTTTTGGCACTTACGCCCGTATCTAGTGTGACCCCCCAACTCATGAAATACATTAGAATACTAATATTAAATATTAAGGATACTAAAAGCATAAAGTGTAAGGTTCTTCAAATTGTCATTTTTGTGTGTGTTTTTTTTTTAAATTCTTTCTAGTTTACTTGGAAAAATACCCTAAGCAAGTCATGATTATGCACTGAAAACAATACACTGTAGACAACATTGACTGGAATAAGGCATCATAATCTGTCTACTGATAAAAACACATTTTAAAATTTTTTTAATATGAGCATTTTTCAATTCCATTATTTAACTATTTTTCAATCATTGATCTTCCTGAATTTTTCTGATGTACTTCTGTCAGTAAAAAGTGCTGAGGTGTTCAACAGATTGTGTAAAGTATATTTAAACAAAATTTAAACACAACAATGACTACATATTAGGGTGGGCTGAAAATAATTCAATATTATTAAATTCATTGATAATCGCACTGAAAAGTTTCTGTGTGGCATTGCGAACAAATTCAAAAAATTTCTCACTGTTGGGCAAGTCGATTGAAAATTTTCAAATTTTTAATTTTTTGTGTATGGAATTTTTTGTTGTTGTAAAGTTTATGGAAGTAAATAAACTCAGATTGAAAAAAAATAAAAAATTTCGTTGAAATATTATTATTATTATTATTATTATACCATTAAGCCGTTTCCCTTTCGGGGTAGGCGTGAATTGCTCGGTTGGAAAATAGTAGTACGTGGATGGGTATATAGGTATAGGGTAGATAGGTATATAGGTGTAATGTATAGATATTTTAGATTGATCTAGAGCGCTCGCGTTATTTATTTAAACAACACGTTCATTCCGCAACACTGCTCCGACCCAGGTTGCTGATCAATCTCTCTAGCGATCACCCCACGTGGAAAGCCTCACAAAATTGTTATGTGTGGTTCCCCACTTGGGCCCATTAGTATCCAAGGTCTTTGTTTCAGGCGTCATTCACTCTACTCACATTCTTTTTATAAACTATCTGTCGCCAAACTTTTCTGTCCTGGCATACTTCACTAGCTTCCTCCAGCTCCATGCGTTTTTCTATGCAAGTTCTCCTGATTTTATGGCTTCTTATGTCTCTTCGGATTAATGTTTCATTCACAGACTCTATCCAAGCTTTCGGCGGTCTACCTCTGGGCCTTGTGCCATCTACTTCACCTTTATACACCTGTTTGGTCAGTCGTTCATTTTTCATTCTTTCAAGATGTCCGAACCACCTTAACTGATTTCTTTCCCATATATTTACTAGTGTCTCCCCCGTACCACATTCTTTAAGGATCATCTCGTTTCGGACCTTGTCCATCAGTGTTTTCCCGCATATTATGCGTAGAGCTTTCATACCAATCACGTTAAGTTTACTCATGTCCTTTTCTTGACATGCCCATGTCTCGCTACCGTATAGTATAGGTGGTACAATCAAGGTTTTATATAC
>CAKNWW010097284.1:784-26423 GCA_932074435.1 Andricus kollari | reverse complement strand
TCAGGACAAGAAGGAAAATTAACATGCAAGTTCCTCTTAAGCCCCAACATCTGGCTGGAATGGATGCCTCCCTTCGTAGAGAAATCTCGCAAGAATTAGTCCTGAGGACCATCAATTCATCAGTTTATCGTGCTGCGAGAGCTTTGCCTGATTTAAATCGAACGCTTAAACCTACGATGGATCAAAAAACCAGAAGACGCTTACATCAACTGAACAAGAAGATTGAATGGGCAGGACAGAATGCGCCCCGTGTTCAATGTGTGATTGAGTACATAACATCTGTTAGACCTTTCACGGGAAGGGATCGAAAGTTCGCCCAAGAACTGAGGATCTTGAATCACACACTAAACAAGTCAAAGCTGCTGACAATCAAGCAGCATATTGTTGACAAAATACGGCTGTTATCTGACGCAAGGAGGAGAATACAGAAGAGGGAGAGATGGATCAGGGAGAATCAACAGTTTCTCGCTGACCCATCTCGCCTGTTCAATGATCACCCTGTTTCTGTCAAAAATCCACTCAAGCCCAACGAGGTAGAGACTTTTTGGAGAGAGGTATACAAGATCCCGAAAACACTAAAGTTGAAAGAAAATACTGGCAATAACACACGCTTCAAGGAACTTTGCGACAACCTCATAAAATCTGAGGAGGAATGTCCACCAATCACTGCCGAACAGGTGAAAAAAGCACTTAGAGGAACGAAGATCTTTTCCGGTGCTGAACCAGATTGTATCATGAACTTCTGGTGGAAGAAGCTTACTTCTACTCACCAACATTTGGTTCGCATATTTACCTCATATTTAAAGTCAGAGACGCCCATTCCGCAGTGGCTGGTGTTAGGACGCACTATACTCCTACCGAAAAAAGGCAACTTGTAAAACCCAGAGAATTACAGGCCAATAACTTGTTTGAACACACTGTATAAGATCTTTACAGCTGTCCTTAACAATAGGATTGTTCGGCGAATCGAGCCTGTGTGGCGTGAGATGTACGAACAACGTGGCTCGAAAAAAGGTGTAGCAGGCTGTCGAGAGAACCTGCTAATTGACAGGTGTGTCTGCAAATACTTATCATTTGTCTGTTGATAAGCTTGAAGGTGCATCCACACATAGTGAGATGCATAGAGAGATTAATGCCTCTTTGGAAAACTAGATTTACTATCTCATCTGGAAATTACCGTGTGACAACAAACAATGTCACTTTCCAGAGGGGCGTCTTTCAGGGCGATACCATGAGCCCTTTGCTTTTTTGCATCACACTTATGCCTCTATCTCTCGCACTACGAAATTCTTCTGGATACCTCTGTGGCGACACTAACCAGCGCGAGCATAATGTCACTCATGTATTTTATATGGATGACCACTATGCTCTATGCCTCTGGTAAAGGCAAACTTCAAACTGCCGTAAATATCATCGCGAAGTACACAGGAGAGATTGAGATGGCTTTTGGATTGGATAAATGTGCCAAAATTCATCTGAAGAACGGAAGGATTGTTGGCGTCCCCGAGGACCCTGAGCTTGTGGATATAGGTGTTATTAGACATCTTAATACTGGAGAGACCTATGCATACCTGGGCGTGCCTCAAATCCTCATTCAGGACGCAACATCAGAAAAGGAGTCTCCGAAGCAGTTGCAAGCATCTTCTTCGACAGATTTGGTCTTCCAATCTGTCAGCGTTGAACAAGGTATCTGCAACTAACATGCTAGCCGTCCCGGTTCTACTCTACTCGTTTGGGGTAGTTCAATGGACAAAGAAGGAACCTAAGGCCCTTGATGTTACCACACGTAAGATCATGCATATGCATAAAAGCCTGCATATCAATTCGTCAGTTCCACGATTATACATTTGACGCCGTCAAGGCGGACGCGGACTTCTGAATCTCCAGTGTCTTCATAACCGAATTGTTCTAAGTACAGCTTATATCGTAGCCAATGGCAGAGCTCCTCTCCTAAAAATGGTCAGGAACCACGAAATGATCGGTGCACGAGCGTTCCTATACAAAGCCGCGGAGCGAGCGGCCGAGACCCTTGGCCTGAATTTTAACATCAGAAGTGAGAAAAGTGCATTACTCCATCTAGATGATTCACTTCTGAAAGCTGAAGTGAAGAAAGCAGAAGTTCGAAAATTCCGTCAAGAGCTGCTCGTCAAGGAAATGCACGCAAATTTTCACAGAAATGTAGAAAAACAGTCTTTGTCAAAGAAGCAAACAGATTCAGGTACAGAGGATCTCATTTTCGCATGCCAGGACTGTGTTATTTACACCTTAGCATACCGTGACCGCATTTTATGTCAAGAAATTCCCAGCGATAGGTGCAGAGCGTGTCATGCACACGCTGAGTACCTGGAACACATAATATCGAGGTGTCCCACCCACGCAGGAACGACGTACATGTACAGACATAATGCGGCCCTATGAGACCTTTATTACCATCTTTGTCACTCTTACGGTGTTGGCCGCGACCCTGCCCTGCCGAACGCTCCGAGGGAGATAGAGTCAATTGTCCAAAACGAGAAGTGCCAAATTTTTTGGAACTACGATTTTCGGACAGCAGTCTCCGTTGCACACTCGATGCCTGACATTGTTCTTCAAGACTTCGAGAAACGAACTATATTCGTGATCGAATTCTCGTCACCGTCCAAATACAACATCACTGCCAAGGAGAAAGAAAAGGAGGAGAGGTATCAATACCTTAAAAGGGAGCTGCAACGACTGTACTCAAAGTATCCGATACAAGTAATTGTCCTTGTGAAAGGTGCTCTCGGAGGTGCGAAACTATCATTGGTTCGTAACCTTAAAGCCATACCTGCGTGCCAAAAATATGCCAAGGTGCTTGCGAAATGGATGCAGAAAGCTGTCATCCTTAGGTCTCTTCGTGTCCCCAAAACAAACGAGGGTTTCGCCGGCCTGTCGTTGTGATTTCATCGTGTCCTGCAGGTCCAGACATGGTGCACAACTTCAAGTGCGATTATCTGACGAGTGTGCATCCTGCGTTGGCAAGGTGTTTTCAGAAGATTATCCAACACCCAGATCTGATGCCAGGTTTTATGTTCAAAGGACCTACGTATATGTTGCCTAAAAAAGCAGGCGCTCACAATCCATCTGAATTTCGACCGATAGCCTGTCTTCCAACAATTTATAAATGCCTTACAGCAATCACTGCAGATAAGGTATATTCTCACTGCGAAGAGATTGACATCCTTACAGAAGAACAAAAAGGATGTTGTAAAAACTCGCGATGCATTAAAGATCTAGTCGCCATAGACGCTGTTGTCATGGCTGTCTAAGTCGTGCGATGATGCTTTTGGCTACAAGAATCAAGTATTTTGTTCATGGACAACCAAGGATAACTAGATCAATACGCATTAGAACGGGTGTCTTTCAAGGAGGCTCCTTCACTGCACAATGGTTCTGTTAAGCGTTGAACCCATTGAGCAAAAGACTAAATAGCATGTCTCATGGGTTTAGAATACATGATAATAAGGATGGTAATCAACTGACCCATCCCTATACATGGATGATCTGAAGCTATATTCTAGTTTAGACCACAAACTGCAGCATGTGATCGATGTCACAGAGAAGTTTTCCAATTATATCCACATGGAGTTCGGACTGGAAAAGTTCAGAATAGTGTATTCAACCAGAGGAGAAACAGGGACCGCAGAGCTAGAGAACGAGTTTCAGAATGATATCAAAGGGTATTCAGCATACGTTAGTTACGAAAAGCCTAACGACTGCCTTCACTACAAGACTCATATTGATTCCGAAGAGTTTTTTCAACTCGGCAAATAAGATCAGGGTAATCAGCACCTATGCCATCGCTGTTCTCACTTACTCTTCGTTGGTCTCATCAAATGGTCGCACACTGACCTTGAAATGTTAAACATCAAGAAATGCCCTTGAATTCGTCTTCAGAGGAGGCCTTGAATATCAGGGCAGAAACCATAGAGGAATTAGAAACGCAATGGAGACAAAATACCATACAATGTTTGGCTGAAAAGGGCGTCCGGTTTCCAGAAACGGAAGGATTTGTCATTGCGATTCAGGACAGGGTTCTCAGCACCAGAAATAATCGCAAACACTTGCTACATCAAGACGTGGTTGACCGGTGCCGATTATGTTGTCGCGTAATGAGTGAGAGAGAATATACGCACACACACTGTGATGTGGCGGGCATTATACACTAACAAATTGCCCTAAACCTAGGACTGTTAAGAGAATGGATGCCTTTCTCTAGATATATTCCAGTTCACGTTTTAGAAAACGAAGTTTGCATCTTATACTGGGATATTACTATCCAGGCAGATGATTAGATCCGAGCCAATCGACCCGACATCCTGATGCGAGCAAAAAAAGGTGGAAGAGTCTACATCATCGACATTGGTTGTTCACATAACCGAAATTTGCAAGCAACCTATACAACCAAGATCCGTAAGTATAGCGAGCTAAGGCATGAAGTAAAAACAATATGCAGGAAAGTAAAACTACCATCTATTCATGCTATTGTTATTTCGGCTACAGGCAATGTGCATTCAAGATGCGCTGAACATCTTGAACATTTAGGAGTCAGTACGGTACTAGCAGCAGCTCAAAAGGCGGTTTATTAAGCAACTGTCGCATTGTAAGAAACTTCCTGGAACATCAGGAAGCAAGCGATTAAAAACCTATAGAGTGATCCATGGTAGCTTTAAAAAAGAATACAGAGCCGACTGTTGTCACCTCCAATGCTCGCGGCTGCTGTTTAAAGATAACAGCGGTAAAAGAAGAACTTTAAACTACACCATGCTCCTAATTTTGTACCTATAACATCATCGCAAAAGTTTTTAAACATCCTATTAAATTAATTTATTACATCCTTATCTCATGAGACACTTGACTTAGTGCGTGACTGATGATGACAAACCGGGTTCATCCGAGAACAAGTTTGAAAAAAAATAACAGTAACTGAAGACGACCTTAAACAACGAAGGCGTCAGATAATAGACGAGAACCTCCTTCCTAGAAGAACCCTCAACCGAATAAGATCTGAGGTTGATACTGCATTCCGCCAGCGACTCCAGGGTTAGAAGGCCAAACAGAAGATCAAGTGGACGCCGTGAATGAATGGATACGTGAAAAGATGTCACTTTCGGGCAATGGCGCTGGGAGAACCAGTGAGGGAAGGACAACATCGTCGTCTTGTAGGTATTCATCCAGAGCTGGCTTATAGAGTGACCGCACAACATTTGGCTGATCATTTAAGATTTATCAAGCGGCACAACCTTATATCCGAGGTCGAAATAATTGACTCCGAAAAACAGGTGCGACAACAACCACAAGTAGCATCATCGCACCCCGCAGTTGCGGCGGAAGAGAAACGGTCTGCCGAAATTTAGATTCTAACCACGACATGATTAACATTACCTTTAAATTTTCCTATAATCTAAATGGAAAACCAACTCAATGACTGTTGTGTAATCTCTCTAATATTGATGAACATACATTCCACGAACACTTGATGACGTATGATTGGGAAAAGTATTACTAGATACAGATATAAATAATAAAATCGACGCTCGAATTATTATCTAGTACCCTGGATCACATCTGAAATTAATAATCTGACGAGGAAATGTGATGACAAGCGCCGACTTGTAAAAAGAACAAAAAGCAGTATAATACTAGATCAATTTCGTAAACTTAGGAACCTAGTTCAAACTAAGATTAGATATGCTTTCAATCAATAACGAGATTGCAAATAGAGACAAAAAAAGGACATTTGACATCCCCGTAGACGTTTACACCTAACCCCGCCCAAGCACGATTCTATGGATAGTATTTTTCCGCTTAATGATCTTTTCAAGACTTTTTTTACATTTCCAGTTCCATGGGAACTGATGGAATATCAATCAAAATGATTCAACTTGCCTTTCCAGTTATCTTTCCTATTCTTCTTCATATTTATATTGCTTTCTCAAAAATCAACCAGCACAAGTTCCATGTCGTAAAAAATGATTTTCCCACAGAATATGACGGTATCATTGGACGAGACTGGTTGCCTGCGCATCAAGCAAAGATAAACTTTGTCACAAATATGCTAGATCTACCAGATATAAGCATCCCTCTTCAAGGTGACTATGATCCAGTGATATTCCATATCAAACCATCAACGGAACGAATCTCGATGACACTGCCAAAAGGAGACTATATTATCTCCGGCAAGGGCATACTACCAGGGATCTACCGAAGTAATGGAAAAAACACAACCAACATCCCCACAACTAACTACAACGATGAAGCATTAGAAAAAGAAGTAACAAGAAGAGACAACTTAATCGTTAGCAAAACGAAATTCGATGTGTACACAAGAATCATCCTAAAAGGAATGCCAGACGAAGAAATCGAAAGCAGAATAAGGATAGGCGACGCAGTCCTTATACATCTGAAAGCGAACGAGCACAAACGACCCATTTGGTCTGAACCTGTAGTCATAAGGAAGTTAAACAACGAAACAAAGACAGTTACCATATTCAGAAAGGGGCAAGAACAAAAAAGACATTTTAATCAAATTAAAAAATACCATGGGGAAATTTAATTTCAGTTTCAGCTAGCGCAAGGAGGATCCAACATCTCAACGAAGGTGCAACGAATAATCAAGGAGAAGCTATTCGAAGCCAGAACCTACAACGAGGTTTGGAACACGATTCACTTCATCGAGCTAAAAGACGTGGAAAAAGACATCAACCAATTATCGACACACGGAGACCAGATCAAGGACCAATGCTATAATTACAACGGGTGCATGATGGAGCAGAGCATAAGAGTCATGAACGAAAGGGTACTGAAACTAAAATATCGCATCAACGCCCTGCAACGTATTTCACCCCTTAGAGTCAAGAGAGGCCTCTTCAACTTCATAGGAACTGGCATTAAGTATCTATTTGGATCCATGAACGCAGACGACGCCGAACAAATCAACGCATACATAGACGAAGTCTACAATAAAACAAAAGGAGTAGCGACATTAATAAGAAACCAAACAAGTTTGATACAAACCACACTAGAGAAATTGGACAACATGAAAGCACAACAAGGAACGGATTTGAAGAAATTGGAAAGGATAGCCACACGTGTAATAAACGAAACAAACAAACTCAGCTTCAACAACCAAATACTAAATTCAATCTTAGAGTTGGAACTGCATCTAGAGGGGACAGCTGAAGTACTACGAGATTTAGAAGACGCCGTCAGCGAAGCTAAGGAAGGAAGAATTTCGCCACGAGTAGTAACTCCCAGAAACTTCATAAAAGCACTAAAAGCAATAAAAGAAAATCTACTAACAGTAATGCCTTTTGCACTACAAGAGGACAACTATTTCCTGTACTTGCGCATCAGCAAAATAGATATGGTATTAGTCAATGGACGGCTAATTTGTAATATCCACACACCCATACCTAACACAGAGATCTACAATGTAATCAAATTTACAAGCTTACCATTTCCATTCAACACATACGGACACTACATATGCGACGGAGTCTATGAAGGAGCCATAGCAAGGCCACCGCGGACACCGATACATTTTTTCCTGCAACACATTATTCAAAGGATCATCCAGTAGAAGAAAATCAAATATCTTTTAATTTTTCTCTGTTGACAGCTACTTTTATTAACGACTCAGAGGTACCACTACCTACCCTTCACAGCACACAGATTGACCTCTCACAACTCCGATCATCAGCTCTTTCACCAAGCGAGGCCGAAAAAGAGTACGAAGACATGCTGAACACCAGACGTCAACATTCTTGGTGGCAGAGAGGTACCACGTGGTTAGAACGACTAGGCTATACCAGCCTTGCCATACTCATCCTCGCCGGCTTCTGGAAGTGTGGTCTTGGACGGCTTCTACAACGACTACTATTAACCACACCATGCGGGAAAACCAGCTACAGAACCAGAGATCACACAGTTATATACCATCAGCCAGCTGCTCCAACTGCGCACGCATCATATCAAACACCATTCGACGAACCCTTTATTAGAGTTAAAAATTCGAAAAAAGATCTACAAAATTTGTAAACAAAACTTTACCTACAGGGATGAAGTGTCGCCTTTCCCTTTTTTACTTTCCATTATGACGTCATCTAATTGTATATAAACCGGTCGATCTAAGATTCGACAGCACTTATTATGCGGGACTCATGCTAATGAGTCGTCTCGCTGCTTGAATAAATACTATTATACATACCCAAGTATCCAAAGTCTACTCTCACCTCTTCCCACCTCCCGGAACTCTAATTATCCTTTTAAAAAATTAAGCTATTTCCCTTTCGGCGAGCCTCTAGGTGTAAGCGTGACACCACCCGATTCGGGTAGTGTTTTCTAGGTGGATAGTTTCTTGTAGTAAATAACTACAAGTGTGGGCTCACCACACCCACGAACGCCAACAGCAACGCAGTAGTATCAGACGGTCACCCATCCAAGTACTAACCGCGCCCAACACTGCAATTACACACAAACGATGCAATTAGGTTTTCGGGCGAAACATAGCACTCCCACTGCTTCCCTTAAAGTAACGACGGATCTCAAATTAGCAATGGATAATAGGGAGATCACGATTGTTGTCTTGTTTGATTTTACGAAGGACTTTAATATGGTTAACCATAAGTTACTCCTACATAAGTTAAAATCTTTTAACGTGTCAACCTCTATCATCAAATGGTTTCAATCCTATGTTAATAATTGGTCTCACAGAATTATTAATAGTAGTGGTGAGATTTCGGACTGCTTGAGGTGAAAATTGGAGTTCCTCGGAGCTTCATTCTGGCACCCCTCCTCTTCAATCTTTTCACCTCTGACCTTGGAAGTGAACTTGAATATTGCAGCTACCAAAAATATAATTATCGGGACCAATTTCTTCACTAAGTACATTCTAATCCAGGAGGATATTGATTGCGTTATCCTCTGGGCCTCGAAGAATGGACTTAATCCTAACCCGGGCAAAACTCAGGCAATTGTTGTCGGACCTACTTCATCTGCGTCGCTTTAAACTCTGGCATCATTTCCGCCACATTGTATCGAGAGTCTCACTATCCCTTTCACGGAAAAGGTTAAAGATCTGGGATACTTCCATAACCGTACTGTGTCGTGGATGGAACAGGTACAGAGCCTCACGAGGAAAATATTCACAATTCTACAAAAACTATGTAGAAATAAGGACTCTTTACCTTCCTCCGCTCGGATTCTTTTGGTTAAGGGTCTAATCTTGCCCAATCTGAATACGGTTGTTTAGTATATGATGATTTTACCGCCGATTTAAATTTAAAGCTCGAGCGTGTTTAAAATGCCTGTGTCCATGTTATGCCAAGAGAAGAAAATTCTTTATGGGTAAGCTCTACACTCTTTTCCAGAACGAGGCTCGTGAGTATATTCAACTTATGGAATAAAGTAACATACGATATTAGAAATGCACCTTCCCTGTATCATTTAAAAAATCTCTTTTTGGAATATTTGTACAATACTTTTAACCCAAAAGATGAAATTATTCACGGGCAAACTCTTATATTATTTCTCCAACACATAATCTTCGAATTTCCTTCTGTTTTTATTAACTTTTTAAAATGTTTATTTTTTATACACAATTATTTATTCTTTTTTTCTACTATAGCATGCACAAGAGCTTCTAATTAATCACTCATTTTTCAATACTATGCATTAATCTCATACCTAATCTGTTAAGAATTCTAAGGTCGACTCTATTTATTTATTTTATTTAGTTTGTAGATTTAGTTATAAGATTAATCAAGTATTCTACCGATCAGTGCTTGCACAAATTTGTAATGACCTTGTAATATCCTGTTCCTTAGAGGGCTATTAAGCCCTAGGGACTTTTCTTTAATAAATACAAATACAAATACCTTCTCCGGTTAGTTGGCAGCTTCAACACCGAGATACTGCCTCTGTTCTTGCTGCAGGATATGAGCTTGTTGCAGGTGCAGAATCTTGCGTATTGCGCCTCGGTCACGTGTTCTAGGGTGATGAGCATAAAGCTCAGAATCCTGGCCACTAACAACTACGTCCCACGAAAGATGTCAGAACTTCCATGGAAGTTTCGACTTCAAGGTGGGATTATTAAAAAAAGAGCAAAACTGGGGCGGTTCAGTTCAAGAATATCTACGAGCCCGGTCGAAGCGATTGACTATCTTCAACAGAGGCTCATAGCCCTGTCTGCACGACTACGACGATTTAAGAGAGCGACCGTGATAAGGAACCACAATAGGACTTTTTTGGTAGGCGAAAAACGCTTCTATCGCGGACTTGCACATGGCAAAAACAAGACTGGCAATTATTGTGAACCACGTAGGGCCGAGGAAATGCTCAGATATTGGTCGAGCGTCTGGGGCACCCATAGGTCAAGTCAACTTGAAATAACGTGGCTCCGTCTAGAAAAGGACAAAGTTGGATGGTTGCCTGGGATGAATAACTATCCATCTCAGCCTCCGAGGTAACGCGTATCCTAAAGAGGGCTGAGAAGTGGAAAGCGCCTAGTGTGGATAGGGGACACATCATCTAGTGCAAATACCCGGAGGGTCTGCACCCCGCCTTTGCTAGAGCCCTTCTAAACATCTTGGAGAACCCAGATCACTTGCCCGTTTCTATGACAGAGGGCGTAACATATATGATTTCCAAAAAGGAAGATGCTGGCAGTCTTAGTGCTTACCGACTCCTTAAGACATATAAGATCTGTCCTCGCGTGGGAGTGGCTGAGTCTCAACTCACTCACCTCCTGTTCATAGACGACATAAAGGTTTATGCAGGCTCAGAGTCTACTTGACATCTTGCTGCAGTACTCCTATGACATCAGGATGTCTCCGGGCTTGGAAAAATGCAGAATGCTGCATTTTGCCCGTGGAGAGGTAAATAATCCACTCATGCTCGATGACCGTGCTCAGACAGAAAGTGGAGATTTTTTTCAAAAAACCGCGACTTTCTATCGCCATTCTAAGAGAAAATTGCTAAAAACAATAATAAATTAGTTGAACAATTTATTTAAACATCTAATTATCAGTATTATTACGTATTCAGAAAGTTATTATTACATATTTAGAAAGTAGTTTTACATATGTAAAAATTAATATTTGATTCGTATTCTATGGCTAATTATGAAGAGAAAGGTTGAGTTTCAACTCGATTCAGGCAATACTTATTTTTGTGTAGATTCGGACAAATTTCCGGGCGTTCATAAAAATTCGAGAAAAAAAAAGTTTTGGACCACCCTAGTAAATATTGATGCTTCAAACCTCTGGTTAATGCGGGGAGAACTCTTTCCGGAGACGGAAGGATTTATCATTGTCCTCCAGGACAGGCGAATCAAGACGAGGAATTACCAAAAACATATCCTCAGTATGACGGCAGTGATTGACAAATGCCGATTTTGTGGAGATCCCAAAGAGAACATCAAGCACATCATTGATGGCTGTATGATGCTTGCCTCGCATGAATACACTCGAACACATAATAATGTTGCTGAGATTATTCACCAACAAATAGCCCTGAACACTGGCTTACTAGAGAGATTTGAGCCTTACTAAAAATATAGCCTTGTTGAAGTACTAGAGAACGAACACCATCTCCTTTATTGGCACAGGACTATTCTGACTGACCACTTAGTCAGACACAATCATTCAGATGTCCTCTGGTTAGATAAACGTGCTCAACACAAAGAATAATAGACATAAGCGTTTCCCTTAACGAGAAAATTAGATTCCGATACACTGAGAAGATCTAGAAATATTCGGAGCTGAAGCAGGAGATTCTGACCGTGTGGAGGGTGCCGCATCGTTCGAAGTTTTCTGGTCATGAACAATGATATCGGCTAAAATCGCCCTCAAAGGCTATCCCGCGTGTCATCAGCCGTGTGCATATGTGAAGTTGTGTATGTTTCTCGCTGTCCGATAGATTAATTAATATTTTGAATCGTTGGTTCCAGTCGTTGGCAGTGGAACTAGCATTTGTAAGAAAGCTGGATACCTGTAAATGGGCTCTCCAGTAGGAATTTTGGATCTCTATAGGGCTCCCCAGGATGAACGTTTGGATCCCAATACACGGGCTCTCTAGTATGAATGCTGGATCTCTATAAACGGGCTGGATGAATGTGGGAACCCTTAAAATGGACGATAAATTAAGCAGAATATAGAGTTCCGAAACAATGACAGACACGAACGAATGTACTAGTCACATGCCGCGTTCCGCGACTGTGTTTAGTAGGAAAGTACCAGGTCATGAGAACCTGTTGGTGGATGGTTGGCCACCATAATAGCAATATAACTTGTCACTTCTAACGCTCGACGTCGCTTTGTAAGGACAACAGCGGTAAAAGACGAAGTCCAAACTACACCATGCTCCTAAATTTGTACTCTAATAATGAAAGACCGGGTTCATTTGAAAACTAATGAAAAAAATATATAATTATAATATAATAATATAAATCAATAATAAAATAATAATATAAAAATATAATAATAATAAATAGGAATGCCCTACCGAAGGTATTCTCGCGTTGTCGTCGCGGTAGGGCCTGAGATTTCCTCTCATTAATTTACACACAAAAACCCATATATTTCAATGGAGAGTCTTTTAAACATTTTTAAACGCTTGTCGCTTTCGGAGGATCGTCGCGGCGCCCCTGGAACCACCGCTGAATGCCACAGCATACGGGACGGTGGTGATGTTAAACTGCGAGATGGTCAGGCAGATCTCACTAATCAAACAGCTGGCCATCAAGAACATGTGCGACATACGGTAAGCAGTAAAACATCAGCTGCGCCTGTTGAGGATGCTTTGGCTAGCGTTATCTATTTGAAGCCAACCACCTCAACAGAAATACCGTGGGAGAGCATCAAGTGGGATACCACAATGAATGAGAAATTGGTGCGTTTCTATTATGAAAGTGCGAAGTTTGTAACCCCACGTGAAAAAGGATACCATTTTAGAAGGAAATTTGCTACAAAATATCCTCAAATAGAGAAAGTCGCACTAAGAGATCTTATCGCTAAGGTACAGGACACTAGGACTAATCTACACATCTCAGAAGATCGAGCTATGGAGTTCTTCCTCAACCTGGCGATGATCCAGCACCACCACATTCTCCAGAGGTAGATGGCCTGATACAACCAGAGCCAGAAGCAGAGTTCAACAACCAAGAAGGCGAATAAAATGGACATACCATATGAACAGAGATGTAATACGCTTTTATTTGTTGGCAAAGAAAAGTGGGCAACGTGTAAGAAGAGAACAGCATCGACTCTTCTTAATTAAGTACCCAGAACTAGCAACAAGAATAAAAGAGCAGAATCTAGCAGATCAAAAATGCTCAATATCTGTAAACAGATTGCTTTCGGCTGTTGAAATAGCTGCCATCGAAATGGAAGTGTAACAGCAGCTTCCTATTGATGAACTTCCCTTGGAAGATAAGGACAAAAAAGACCTGATTGAAGCTGAAGGCATAGGTGCAAGGCATAATGAATATCAAGTACCGGATGCACTAGAACCACGTCTGACATTAATAAAGATGATGTGAACAGCGAAATCCCAGAAAAACTACAGCACCTTGAAAGGAATTTTGGTCATGCTTTACTAGAGTTCAGACATGTAGAACCAACACAAAGGCATTCTCTTCCCAAGATGAAAATCACAAAAGATCTGCATGCACTAATAAAACAACTGAACAGCAAGGTTTTACCTATGCATTTGAACGCAACACAAACTGCGTTAGAGGTGCAAACTCTTGTATACCGTGCAGCTTTGGCAACCGTTAGAACGTTGGGCCGCAAAATTAGGCCTACAAATGCAGTCTTTGCTCCAGGAAGGGAGCGAGATCCACCATGGAAGAGCAGGTAGGATATGGATGTCAGCAAACTGAGGAGCAACTTGGGTCGTCTGACTGAATATGAAAAAGGAAATAGAATCAGAAAACTGATACACCATGTTACTAAAATCATCTACCCTTGGTACATCGAGACATTAAAACCAGCGATATTGAATGAGATTATAGACGCCCCATGGCAGAGACTTGATGTTCTTACTGCTAGACTGCGTCGGAATAAGAAAAGTAGTGCCTCAACTGGAAGACATGACTAACTATTGGTCGGATGTTTGGCGTAAAACGAACAAAAGCAATTCAAACTCTGCGTGGTTTCAACTAGAGAAGGCAAGAGCTAGCAATAACCCTGAAATGGAGCTGACTAACATCACAGCTTTAGATGTTTCAACGGTTTTGAAATGAACAAGTAACTGGAAAGCTCCAGGTCCGAATATGGTGCACAACTTCTGGTACAAGTACCTGACTAGTGTGCATCCTGCATTGGCACGGTGTTTTCAGAAGATCATCGAACAACCAGATCTGATGCCAGGATTTATGCTCCAAGTTACTACGTATATGTTGCCTAAAAAACCAGACGCTCAAAATCCATTTCATTTTCGACCGATAGCCTGTCTTCCAACAATATATAAATGTCTTACAGCTATCATAGTAGACCAGGTATATTTTCACTGCGACGAGAATTACATCCTTACAGAAGAACAAAAAGGATGTTGTAAAAACTCGCGAGGCATTAAAGGTCTAGTCACCATAGACGTTGTTGCCATGCCCCAAGCTCGTACACATCAAAGAAACATGCATATTGCATACATTGACTACAAGCAAGCGTTTCCTTTCGTACCACATGACTATTTGCTTGAAGTCTTAAAAATATACAAAATTTGCCCACGCATCATGGACAATCAAGCATAACTAGATCAATACGCATTACGACGGGTATATTCCAAGGAGACTCCTTCACTGCATTATGATTCTGTTTAGCGTTGAACCCACTGAGCAAAACACTAAATAGCATGTCTCATGGGTTCCAAACACATGATAACGACGATGATCATCAAGTGACCCATCTTCTATACATGGATGACCTGAAGCTATAGGCTAGTTCGGACCAGAAACTGCAGCAAGTGATCGATGTCACAATGCAGTTTTGCAATGATAATCACATGGAGTTTGGACTAGATAAATGCAGAACAGTGCATTTAACCAGAGAAGAGTTAGGCACCGCAGAGATAGAGAACGATTTCGAGAATGACATGAAGGGAATGGCTGAGGGGGATTCATATAAATACCTGGGTATTCTCGAATCTAAGGGTGTTCAGCATACGATAGTTGAGAAAAGTCTAACGACTGCCTGCACTACAGGACTCAGATTGGTTCTGAAGATTTTTCTTAACCTGGTCTTGACTATACGCCCTTGAATTTTTCCTCAGAGGAGGCCTTGAATGTCAGGGCAGAAACCATAGAGGGATTAAAAACGCAATGGAGCCAGAAAGCCATCCACGGCGATCACCCCTAAACGTTAGATCAACAGTAAGTGGATAGGGAGTCATACAATATTTGGCTAAGAAAGGGCCCCCTGTATCCGGAAACGGAAGGATTCGTTATTGTGATACGGGACAGGTTTGTCAGCACCAGACATTATCGCAATCACGTGCTTCATAAAGACGTGGTTGACCGGTGCCAATTATGTGGAGATACCAACGAATCCATCGAGTACATTATGGATGGTTGTCGCGTAATGGCTCAAAGAGAATGTAAGCACAGGCATAATGATGTGGCGGACATTATACATCAACAACTTGCCCTACACCTAGAACTCTTAACAGTTTGGATGCCTTTCTATAGATACACTCCAATGCCCGTTTTAGAAAACGAAGATTACATCTTATATTAGTATGTTACTATCCAGACGGATCATTAGATTCGAGCCAATCGACCGGACATCGTACTGCGAGAAATAAAAGATGAAAGAGTGTACATCATCGGCATTGCTTGTCCACTTAACCGAAATTTGCAGGCAACCTATACAACCAAGATCCACAAGTATAGTAATTCAAGTCGGGACGGGATGCGATTAAACAATTGAAACCAAAAGGTCTTGACAACAAAAATATCGCGAACACTAAACAAAATCTTTAGATAATTACATTTTTGATTGACCCTGCAGTAACGTTATAATTAACCAAATTGACTTTTTTAATCTTTTCGAGTGAATGTCCAAATGGTAATTAATACAATAAATAGGATTTCATGATCATTTATGTAATAAATTATGGGGGGTGATAATACATTTTAAATCTAAAGCGCCGCATGCAGTTATTGGCAATAGGAAAAAAGTAACGAGAGCTGCGCTTGTTGTTTTGAAAAGGTGATAAGGGAAGACAGGTAAAAGAAAAGAACTATATTTTAAATGAAACTACTGAAGTTTATTACGAGGTAATTCTGAGGTGGGAAATTAGGAAATTGGGAAGCCGAGAAGAAGGTGAAACTCATTGAAACAAGGCAAGGATTCGTAAGAAAACTATTTAATTAGCTTACAGAGCGTAGGCGTTGTATCCTCAGCGAAAAAAGAACAGGCTTTGTATCCTCAACGGAAAAAGAACAGGCGTTGTATCCTCAACGGAAAAAGAACAGGCGTTGTACTCGAAAGACAGGACCCCAAAATGAGTTCATCCACGAACACTAAGAGAGCAACTGACGGCACGAGCGGCGAGTCCCGCCGTCGGCCACACGTTCGGGACCCGTCGTGGGTTCCCGGACGGGCTCGGCTGTGGCCCTCGTCGCCCATACCGCCCAGTAAGCCCCGGGGTGCCCCCCCCCCCCCGTCCCCTAATGATGTTCGGTTTATATCCCGCAAATGGGTATATGCCCCTTGTTCATTTTTGCACATTTTGTAGAAGCATATATAAATTAGTCTTCGCTTAAATATTACAATTATAAAGTAGTTCACGGCTTCGTCTTCTTACAATAATCTCTCGCTTAAGTAAATCGATGCGGAAGATATATACTGTTTTTGGTTTAAATTTGCGTACGAAGGCAAATAACGGGTACAAAAGAATACTACTACTGAAAGTCTCGCACGCCGAAAGATTGAGAAAATAAAAATACAAAAAATAAATAAAAGGCTTCAGATCGTGATCGTAAGAGAAAGTGTCCAATAATAATTCTTTGAAGTGATCAGATTATTTTATACGTAGTCTTTCTGAATCAAATAAAAACTTTACTTAAATCGGAGTTTCTTATCCCGACAAAATTCGACTCGCAATCTGTCAACGTAATCACACATATCATTCGACATAATATCCTTAATCTTCTAGATATCAAATTATACCTAAAGAATTATAAACAAAATTACAAATATAATTATAAGTAGAATGTGCTTTACAAGCACTTGGCCATGATTATTAGTAGCGCCATCTGGGCCACTAATTTGTTCCACTGCTCCCTCCTTCTCAAGTCCCTCCTGAACTCTTCCCACTCTCTCTGTCTCTTCTCCCGCAGCTCCCTCCATTCCCTTTCATCCTCAATTAAATCATCATCCCCATCATCCCTCCAT
Organism: Andricus kollari; assembly: GCA_932074435.1. NCBI lineage: Eukaryota > Metazoa > Arthropoda > Insecta > Hymenoptera > Cynipidae > Andricus > Andricus kollari. The sequence continues at coordinate 9,009 of CAKNWW010097284.1, read as the reverse complement.
TCCCTTTCATCCTCAATCAAATCATCATCCCTTTCTTCCCTTTCTCTTCTTTCTCTTTCCACCCTTCCCTGTTCCGTTCTCCTCTCCCTAAATTCCCTAGCGCTTTGAGTCCTCTGTTCCTCCAATTTCTCGTTCCTTCGCCTGTCTTCCTCTGCCGCTTTCCTCCTCAGTTCCTCTTTTTTTTCTCGAACTCTTCAGCGAACTCGAGGGAGTGTTGGCGCGCCCTTCTTTCGAATTCCATTGAGAGTCTGTAGAGTTGGTCCTGGAGTGTTGTGGTTTCTTGTGGCTTGGTGTCTGGGTGTGGCGTGGTATCTGGCTCCCGGGCGGACTGTTTTTCTACCATTCGTCTCACGTGACGGTGCGGGTGGTACGGTATGTCTATTTCGGGAATCCCTGCCTTCCTTAAGCTTAGCCACTTGAGGGCTTTGCAGTTCTCCGCGTGCTGTCCATGGTTCTTCGACGATTCTCTTCCCCATTAATCCTGCCTTACTTTGGTTACCCGGTTTTGCTCTTTGACAAGTCAGGCAGCTTTTTACGTAATTGATAACGTCCGAATATACCCCTGGCCAGAAGTAGTGTTCGGAAATCTTCGCGTAAGTTTTCTCTGAGCGTAAATGTCCTGTCTGGGTTTCGTCGTGGTTTTCCCGTAAAACTTGACGTCTAAGTTTTTGGGGTACGACTAATTTCCAAGGGTTCGAGTCTGGTAATAGAGTAGATTTGAGTGGGTCAGTTCTGCGAAAGTAGAGTTGTGAGTCTCTGATTCGCCATTTTTCGTGTTCTTCCGGTCTTTTTGTCACTTGTCTGAGTTTAGTAGAGTACCAGTCATCTGTTTTTTCGTTAAAGTCCGTTTTTGGTTTTTCTACTATAAAAGCTAACGCAAATGCTATATATTTTGCTGGTTCACCTGATCTCGAGAAAGCATCAGGGACGAAATTTGAACTACCTTAACGATATATGATCTCATAGTCATATTCTAATAATTCCAATGCCCACCTGGCTAATCGACCAGTGGGGTTTTTCAGGTTATGGAGCCACTTTATCGCTAAGTGGTCCGTGATTACTTTAAAGCTGTAACCTTCTAAATATGGCCTAAATTTTCGTATGGCCCAAACTACCGCTAGGCATTCTTTTTCGGATGCCGAATACCTAGATTCTGCGCCATTTAGACTTCTACTAGCGTATGGGATTACGTAACTTACACCGTCAATGTATGTGTAAGTACGGCTCCTAATCCCGTATTACTCGCGTCTGTTTCGAGTTGGAACGGTTGAGTAAAATCTGGGCACGTTAATATAGGTGCTGACGTTAAAAGATCTTAAATTTTTTGAAAAGCCTCATCTTGCTCTAGTCCCCAATGCCATTTTTTATCTTTTTTCAATAACCTATTCATTGGTTCTATTATTTCGGCAAAGTTTGGGATGAATTTTCTATACCAACTTGCCATCCCTATTATGCGCTGTAATTGTTTAATATTTTTAGGTTTAGGGAATTCTAGGATTGGTTGCATTTTTTCGTCGTCTATTTGGAGTCCTTTGTTGTTAACTTTCAATCCTAAATATTTGATTTCCGAATAGCCAACTCGCATTTGTCCGGGCCGATCGTTAAATTTGCCTCATTTATTTTATCTAATACGATATTCAAATATTCTAAATGGTCTTCAAAATATTGAGTTACAATCACTGTGTCGTCTAAGTAACAAAAAACGTTTGGCTTTAGGTCTGGAGTAATAATTTTGTCCATAAGTCTCTGGAAAGTAGCTGGATCATTGGTTAAACCAAATGGCATCCTTTTAAATTGATACATGCCTTTTCCAGGGACTGTGAATGCTGTTATTGGTTTTGAGTTTTCGTCTAATGGTATTTGTAAATAAGCTAATTTTAAGTCAATTTTAGAAATGAATTTTGCTGATCTTAAAGTGTCTAATATTTCCGTCATGAGTGGGATTGGGTAAAGGTCTTTTTTAGTAACATTATTAACCTTTCTGAAATCTAAACAGAATCTATAGTCTTTCCCTGGCTTCTTTATCATAACAATAGGGTTAGACCAATCCGAACAAAGGGGTTCTATTATGTCCTGCTCTAATAGCTTATCAACTGTTTGATAAATTACTTCTTTAATTTTTGGGCTTACGTGATAATATCGCTGTTTAATGGGATCGTGGCCTTGGACGTCGATTTTATGTTTTGTTAAATGAGTCGCCCTATGTTCTTTTCCCTGGTGAATTTTTATTTTGTTTTCTAGGAGTTTTTCTAGTTGGGATTGTTGGCTTTCGTTAGCTCAACAATGCATCCGCGAATTTCTGGCGAGCAATTGTTTTGTTCGTCCATTTTTCCTAAACTATCCGTAATATTATTTAATTTAATCGCTTTTTTTAAATAATTTACCCATTTATTTCTGTTATAAATTTCTAATATCTCAATGGCTTTTTGAGATTCCCTTTCCAATTTTTTTTTATTAGTAACTTTTTTATTTTTCCAAAGATTACTGTTGCTATCCTCATATTTTTCCTCGAAATTTTTATTATAAAAAGTTTTTCCTACATTATTTTTCTTATTATTCTTACTAATTCTTGGTTTGCCTAATGTATCTGAGTCTTGAGTTTTTGAGTTGCCGCTAGTGTCTGGGGTGGGGATGCTCTCTAGGGGTTGGAATTTGTTGCTCGTGGGGATGCTCATTAATTTTGGGATATACTTTGTAGGGTTTTTTTTCTGGAATTTTGAAGTTTTTGGTTTTTTGGGAATGGTTGCGGTTGATATGTAGTGGGGTTATTTTACTATCTTCTAACTTTGGGCTACTTTTGTTAAGTTCCCTTGTACTTTTGAGGTGAATGCTACCTCCGAATTTCGGTTTCCTATCTTTATAATTTTTTTCTTTTTCCCTTAATGTTTTATCCGTATCATTTGTCTGTTTAATTTCCTTATTTTCTTTTATTGTTATTTCAGGTTTATTTTTAGTTTTCTTTGCCGTTTTGGGGAGGGGTAGTGACTGTGGATTCGCTTCCATAGGATAGCGAATGGGTGGACTCCCTGGCAGCCACCAAGTTTCTGAGTCGTAATCTAGGGTCACCCGTAGGGCTTTCAACATATCCGTACCTAGAATGCCTACGGATTTTAATTTTTGGACTAACCTGAACATAACATGTTAAACTTTCTTTCCTATCAAGATCGGGATTACTGCTTGCCCGATTATGTCGACGGTTTCTCCGTTCTCGACTGTTAATTTGCGCGAAACTGGTTTTAAAATTGATAAGTTGGATTTTTTTATATTTTCCAATAATTCCTTACCCGCGTACGAATGTGTGGCACCTGTATCAACCAGGATTCCAAATAGTTTATTTTCGAATTTTGTCATTAAATGAAAACGTGTCTCCATTGTTTCATCCGTATCCGAATTTAAGAATTCTGGCGTTCCGATATTAGTTTGTACTATTTGTGGTTTTAATACCCGCCTCTCCAGTTTCCCTGGTTATATGTGTAATATGGACATTCTCTTTTAAAATGACCTGTTAAACCACAATGATAACAATTTGAATTGTTTGTGTTTACGTTCACGTTTGTTTTATTGTCTTGTTTTTTGTCTGAGTTATAACTTGTTTTTTCTTGTGAGTCCTTGTCATTTTTAATTGATTTTTGATTTTTATTACCGAAATCCGATATTTGGGAATTTTGTTTGTTATTATTTCCTAACTGATTTTCCGAATTTTCTGTAGGGAATTCAACCATTGGGTTGCTTTGGCCTTGATTTGAACCCAAAGACATTTTATTGAACGTTGGTAACATTTTGTGGTACGGGTTAAATGGGTATCTGTATCGATTGTTTTGGAATCTGGGTTGGTAGTTTGGTTGGAATCTTGGTCTAAAATTTTGTGGATATTGGTTTGGAGAAGGTTGGAATGGAGGTTCAAAAGGTGAAAATGGGAATCGATTTTTGTATTGATTTCTACCCTGGTAATTTTGGTTTTGATATCCGCTTTTGTTATTATTTTAACCATATTTATTTTTCCTCAAGTCTTTGTTATTATCCGAATTATTTTTATCCCCGCTACTGCCATTGATTTTTTGTTCTAATTTGTCCCCTATTTTAGGTTCGGTAATCTATAAGACTTGCCCCCGAATTTCCGATTTGGCTAGCTCAGTTTCCCATTCTTTCCCTAAGTCTTCCAGTTGTTCGAAGGTTTCAAAATCGTTTCGTTTTATATACATTTTATATTCACTTCTAAGGTTTTCGTAGGCTCTCCGTAATTCCCATTCGTCGGAAAATTTTTCGTCTATATAAGCATTTTTGAAATCCTCAAAAAAATTAGATAAATGTCTCCAGGAATTTTCGTTTATTTCGCACCAATCTTTTGCATCTTCGATTAATAGTGCGTCTAGATTTTCTAAGATATCCCGATCGTGTATTTTATAACCTCTTTTAAATCTTTTTAATTCTTCAAGGAAATGCGCGGGACTATCGTCTTTATTATTGCGAAATTTAATTGGCCAATTACTCATAATTTGGAAGGGTGCTTGGATTATTCCGAAAGGAAAATAAGTTGCTGGGATTGTCTCATTATTTAAATTATTCTCAGGTTCGCTATTAGTATATGTATTATTTGTATGGGTTCTAGAGTGTCTGTTTGACCTTTCTCTTGTTGTCGAGAGTTTATGTCGTCTGTTTTGTTTTGAGTTTGTTCTGTCCTCTACAGGTTCGCTGTCCTCAGAATTATGTAATTTTAAATTATTATGTCTCAATCTACTACGATTTTCAATGTTATTGTTATTGTGATTATGTTCCTGTAACTTTTCTCTTAAATCAAATTGGACCGAATGTCTGTTATGAGATTCATTTCTATTTTTCTCGACATTTGTTTTGATTATTTTCTTTCTAAGTTAAAATGAGCTATTTGCCGGCGGATCTAGTCTAATCCCTAAATTGTTTGCCCTTATTCCCTTTCTTTAAAGAATCTTTCCTTTTGTTGATTCATAAATTCGTTAAATTCTACGCTTTCTAAAAGTTCGTGGATTTCTAAAATAAAACGTGTATTATTTTTAAGGAAGGAATCACATTGGAATGTTTCGTTGTTTATTTCCTGTCTTATTTTGTTTTTGGGGTACGGTCCGTCTAGGTTTGGTAGATCTTCATGATCCCAAAATAGTGTATTGTCAATGGGGTCAAAGGTTCTGTTAGGTTGAGTATGTTGGGTTGATCTGCCTTGGTGCGTCCTATTGTTTATATTGGGTGATTCTATGTTTTTTCGCGTGAACCCTCTACCGCGACCTACTGACCTATTAATAGCTTTTGGAATGGTGCCTATATTTTGGGTTGCCGATAGGGCCTCATTTTCAATAGTAGGTCTTGGTGTGACATAGTGTAAGTTTATGTTTTGGGTTGGAAGTGCAGCGGCACCTTCTGAATCTAGGTCCTAATATTCGTTTTCCATGACTATAGGTTTCGGCATTGTAATTTTAATTTTCCTGATCTTAATTTCATTTATTTTAAAATTAAGTTCGTATTTGTACGGAAAGGACACCCTATATATTCGTTCGATGTGGGTTTCTAGTTTTAAACTTTAATTTCGTTCAAGAAATTTTAATTAAAATTTTAATTGGTCATTTACTGGCTAGAGATTTCGAAAATATTTTTGTTTTCGTAGTTGACCCTTTGTTTATGAGATACGTCACGTGACCTTGCCGCGACTCGCGTGTATTGTTCGCTGCCCGTGCGAGCTTGCTTGCGCGTTTGAACGGTTTGCTTCGTTCGACGGCTAAAATATTCATTAAGGATCAAAATTTATGCTTTTCTTTTCAGGTTTCTTTTTCTCAATTTTCGTATTTTTTCGGTTTCACGTAAATTTTGATTCCCCCCAAACTAGGTTTCACTTTCAATAATCTTATTTTTGACTTCTCTTTTCCAGTTTCAACTTTCTTTTAATTTTCCCTAATTTTCGGTTTTTTATTGCGTATTTCGGATTACGCTTTTCCGAACGTCGCGTGCGAGCATGTGGCGAAACATTGCGAAAAATGTACAACAAATATTACACAATAAAATATAAAAAAAATCATGGCATGTAAAAATCAGAGCACATATACGTAAGAAAAAATCATTTCACATAAACATGTTGAATATCATGAGCCAACAAGGATTATCAATTGTAAAAAAAAAATTCACAGGTACACATAAACGTCACTTCCTAAACAAATATATTGGTCGTTTCCATGTATAATTCTAGAGATAAGTTGTAAATTTGGCAAGTCATAATGAAACAATCGCATGCAAAATTGTGAATACGGTAAAGTTCAGAGTAAAAGTTAAATGTGGAGTTCGATTTAAATTCAGTGTTTAGTTTTGAGTAATAAATTTGTGTCTCCCTTTTCTCGGTAGGTTAGATTTTTTATAGGAAAAGTGTGGGATTTTGGGTTGGGCGCCAGGTATTGCGAGGTAATTCCGAGGTGGGGAATTAGGAAATTGGGAAACCGAGAAGAAGGTGAAACTCATTGAAACAAGGCAAGGATTCGTAAGGAAAACTAATTAATTAGCTTACAGAGCGTAGGCATCGTATTCTTAACGGAGAAAGACAGGCGTTGTATCCTCAACGGAAAAAGAACAGGCGTTGTATCTTCAACGGAAAAAGAACAGGCGTTGTACCCGAAAGACAGGACCCCGAAATGAGTTCACCCACAAACACTGAGAGAGCAACTGACGGAAAGAGCGGCGAGTCCCGCCGTCGGCCACACGTTCGGGACCCGTCGTGGGTTCCCGGACGGGCTCGGCTGTGGCCCTCGTCGCCCATACCGCCAAGTAACCCCCGTGTTACAAGTTATAAAAGAATTGGGTAAGCAAATTGATAAATAGTTATTTTTGTGGCAAGGGCGCAAAAAGTGGGGTTTTTTGACGAGTGTGAATTTTGCCGCCCGAGCGAAGCAAGGGTGATATTTCACACGTGGCAGGAACTCCCTATGTGCGTTCGTGCCACACATTACACATATTTTACTACCTCCTATCAAAAGTGAGAACTAATATATAGTTTTTGAAGGATTATGTAGAGTGCGTAAAAAGGACTTTTGATGCACTAGTGCATAAAAACTGCCTGATAGTCGAGTTTTTGGAGCAGGTCGTGCAAAAAATATATTTCTGCTTTATCAAGAATTACAGGAAGCGTCATAAATTTCGTTTATCGTAACAGACCAAGAGGTCTAATAAATTTATCTTTGATTTAGGAAAAGTATCACAAAGGACTATCTGCTCCTGAAGGTTTAATTAAGCCTTCAAAATCTATTCATGAACATAGTTCGTCTCAAAACAAAGCATGAAAAGAGTATAAAGAGCCTAGGTCCAGGATTAAACTTCACTTAGTAAAAACTGCATTACACCACGACCTGGACCTGATACCATTCATTCTTATTGATGATGAGGAAAATATACTTGTAAACTAAGTTTTAGACGGTTAGCGAAAAGGCTTCCCCTTAAGAGAAGAGGAATTTCTACTAAGTGAAAAAAATTTAGAACATTGTCCGACAGAGAATTCTTTTAGGATTAATTGTCCAGGTAAAGCGTGGTATGATTCATTTTTGAAATATCCAATATTGACGGAAAGAAAACTTGAAGGTGTTTTGTCAGCTAGTGCAGTAGTGTAACGAGAGAATGTTTAAAAGTCGGTTAAAGACACTCAATCTTATTTGCAAGAATAAAGCCTTTTATCTTTTTTACTAGCCTTTAGCTGCTGAGAATGGATGTATGAAATCAGAAATAATGAATTAATGCATTAAAAATATTTAATATCCTTAACTGGTAGAATCTAACGTACCGGTTCCAGTGATTTTTTTTTGTAGACATTTATTCTACGCACAAAACATACTCGCTGAGTGTCTTGTTTTCAAAGCTGGAAATTGTGCTTGTTCGCTTTTACCAAAATTCAACCAGATTTGTGCAGCCTGCAGATGTAGTTTGTTTCAAGTCTTTAAAATCATTTTTCTTGCTAAGCGTTTTAAAATGAAGAGGAGAGCATCCTTCAATTCCTTTAACCATCAACAAATTTACTTCAATTGTAAAGGATCGCTAGTACCCCGGAGAGAATAACTCTGTCCTACGCTGATTCTGAATGCGAGAACAAAAGTGCTCCACCAAGTCAAGTTTTTTGAAAAACGTGGTTAAAGAGTCGGAAAAAAAGTTTTATCTGGCATATTTGAGTACCTGTAAAAAATTAATGAGGCATAATAGTACCTTCTATTGGGGCTTAAGTTAGA
>CAKNWW010097155.1:977-17186 GCA_932074435.1 Andricus kollari | reverse complement strand
ACATCTTGCAGGGTACATTACGGTCTTAGTTGATTAGAAGCTATCAGTTCCGCTATAATCAACTCTGGGTCTAATAGTAGCACAATTTTATTTTCCAATCAGACCCTTACCTCCAATAAAATATCCAGAAGTCAAATAAAATAAAATATAAAGAATAAATTCTACTAGCTCAACTATCTTTAAAATAAAATAAAGAAAACTGGCATAATATCTGGGGTTAACTTATTTTTTCGCAGAACTCTGAGGCTGACGAAGTCGAGGGGCTATTCACTGAGTGAAAAGTCATTCCTCACTTAAAACAGGTCATGTTTAATTTCTTATGATCCGGCCACATCATGAGAAATTTTTCCAAATCTTAGGAAATCGCGCCAACTCAGGGAGAATCACGTAAATTCTTCGCAGCTCTGCTCAACTCTTCTAAATTCTTCTAAACTCTTCTGAACTCTTCTCAACTCTTCTCAACTCAGAGTGGATCACTGTAAAGTCAGCGCGGTCCGAGGCGCGGTCATTATTGGGCTACCCATAAATCATCCCAAATTTTTTTCTGTGCCACGAGCATAAACGCATCTGTCCTGCAAGGCTATGGTGCATCTCGAGCAATGAGGGGCAACCCCTTGCAAGACTGACAAGTTTACGTCTTTGTCGTAGAGAATAGATAATTGAAATATTAAAATATAGCCATTTTATTATTTAATTTGTACGAAAATTATTCGGTTTTGATACAAATCTCTGCAATCATTGGAAACTTAAAATGAGACTTTGTACATTATTGTTTATAGCGCAAAAAGTTATTATTTTATTTAAAACTAGCTGATGCTGATTTTTAAATAAAGTTTTGCATTATTGAGATACAAATGTATAGAAAATTTCATTCAAAATCGCAAAAGACATATCACGTCAAAGTATAATCGTTCAAAAATGAGCATTAACTTGCTAAATATAAACATTTACATAAAAGTTTCTTCATGAAAGTTGAAGTAGCCGAAGAGAAACAGCTTTCTATTCTGTCTTTGAACTTTTTTATTTCTTTAATCTATGTTTTCTGGAAATTGATCACTTTCATTACAGAATGTCTTAGAAAAAAATGTACTTCTGGGAGTAGACCAACTTTTGCATAATACTTTTTGCTGCAGAATCAACATTCTAACTAAAATAAGCACAATTTTACATTTCCTCGTTTTTCAGTATTCATTTTCTATGTTAAGAAATGGACTGAATCGAAAAATGATGTAGCAATTTTGTTTTCGTAAATCTGTTTCCTAGCCGACGCGATATTTGAACTTAAGGAAACCCAAAATAATAAGAGGACTACTGCATAAACCGCATAAAGTCACAGGATTTATTCCTTATAAATAAACAAGTGCACTGTACAGTAAAAAATTGGCAAAACATTAATCGACCTTTTATATTTTCAAACAGGTCGCCGCCAGTTTTTCTTAATTTTAAACTTTAAAAAAATTTCCGACAGATTTTGTAAGAGATCCGTAAACACCACCAGAATCCAAAAAGTTATTTATAACATCAAAATTAGGTCAAAAATCATGTGAGTTTAAAGAAAAAAATGGTATTTTTGGAAAAAGAAACCTCAAAATTCAAACACTCGTAACATCGTGGGTCTTTTTACTGTTCTCAAAACGGAAAAATACGTGTCGTCTAATTTTCTGTAGAAAAAGAACATATTTCGCCGCCAAGAGATTCTACGACTTCATGTGTGAACTGGGATTGTGAAACCTACCTGATTTGGAATGTATTCGATCCTTTTATTAATATTTTTACTATATTTCATTTTATATCGTAAAGTCTTTATAAATCATGTTTGCAATGATGCTACCTGGATGAGCCAGGGGAAATTATGTGTGCAGTTCTAGGTCTGTCCGATTTTTTTCACTGAATATTACGTAAAAACTACGAAAAACTATGCCCACCCTCCTAGTGATGCATATCGATCATTTTAAAATTTGTCTAAAATCTCGTTAGATTGAATTGAAAACTTGAACACCATACTCATCACATCGAGACGAACGATCACTCAATCGAGATGATCGTCTTGTCTCGATCGACTTTTTTCATTACAAATTCTTGATCTCCATTAAATTACAGTTTCATCTAACTATGTTTTAAGCAAATCTCGATTTAGTCCAAAAATAATCGATATGTATCACTACCCTCCCCGAGAAATTGATCACTTTCCAGATATTCGCGTTTTAATTTTTTTTTTAAATAATGTAATAGTCCTCTTACATTGTTGGTATAATAAATAAACAACTACGTAGAAAAATAAGAAAAATTAAACTGAGCTTATTTATTTTTTAATTTGGATTCTACAGCAAAAAGTTTCTAACAAAAGTTGGACTACTTCCAGGAGAGCATTATTTTCCAAAACATTTTTTGATACATACAACTGACCAATTACGAGAATACATGTATTAAAGAAATAAAGAAGTTCAGAGCCAGAATAGAAAACTCATTTCGTACTCCTCCTGATCTTCTTGTATTCTTTAAATTCATCCGTATTCTTTCCGTTTCTCTTCGATTCTTTCCAGTTCTCTCCTATTCTCGTCAACTCTGACTTATTCCGCTTCACTCATCTCAACTTGGATTCAAGATCGCGTATTCTTCGAAATCCAGAAATTCTTGCACTCATTTTTACTCAGTGAATAGCCCCTCGGACGAAGAATTCGCGGAGGTTCCCACTCATTCTAAAACACCCGACTGCATAAATTATAACGCCAGACCCTAAGTGAAGTGATGAGCTGACTCCACCGAGTCTGACCCTGTGTGCTTTGAGTTCACAACCTGTCATCAAAGTCGCTAGTAAACGTTAATTACGAGCCCTGGAACTCCTCAGTTATCATAGAAAATAAGAAAGCAAAAGAACGATTGTGATCAGTTATTGTTATTTGTATTTATTCATTACCCATGGTATGACGATTACTTTTATTCTTTTAAACTTGAGAGATTCCTAACCTTAAAATCACATCTTATCTGACTGTTTATCAATGATTTGGATTTAAAATTATTAATTTTTGTTGTTGTACGGGGCCAAATGCCACGTTACAGAACATACGCGACAACTAATACAACTAATACAATTTTTGACGAATCATCTGTCGGCAAGGTAGTTTTTACATTAGATATAAATCTTACAATAAAAGCAAATAAAAGATTTAAATCGGACTCTTTTTGAGTAAAGAAATATTGAGCTCATTTATTGCAGCTCTGGCTTGTGAATGTACAAAGTTTCTACATACATCAATTCGCCAAAAAAATACGTGTTCAATTTACCAAATTTACCAAATTTAAAGTTTGCCCACATTATCAAATTTGAAATCCTAATATTCCAAAATTGGGTTCCTTGTAAATTTATTTACAAATTATAGGTTTATTAATTGGCCAACAAATGAATTCGAAAATTTCAAAAGTTAGTTCTTTGCAAATATATTTACAAATTCAGAATTTATCCAGTGAATAAATAACTGAATTCTTTGCAAATTTTATACATAAAGTCTAAATTTACCAAGTGCCAAAAAAGTAACTTAATTAATTGTCATAATTCTTTCAAAATTGGTATGTACATTACCCTTTTTACCAAATTTGAAATTATAATATTTCTCTAAAAATGCATTCTTTCCAAATTTGTTTATATATTCGCAAATTGTTTACGTAGCCAAATTAATCAATCTGAAATTATCCACCGAACCAAATTTGAAATTCTAATATTTAAAATGCCGGCTCATTGCACATTCATTTCGAAGTAATAGATTCATCAATGGAAAAAGTAATAAACAAATTCCAACTTTACCAAATTTACCAAATTTCAAATTCTAATACATCAATGGGTGTAAATAAGACTATACGATCATTTGTAGTATACAAAGAATAGACGTAGAATACAAACCCTTAATGGAAAAGACGTGACGCGAAATCTTCAAGGTGGGGTACACGATACCGGTCTGGTTGAGTCCTATCATTGAGAGCGCGATAGTCTCCGCAAACGCGCCATTCATCCCCCTTTTTGGGAACCAAGTGCAAAGGAGAGGCCCAACTACTTTCTGACGGTCGTCCCGTTCCAAGTCGTAACATCCCCTCGAACTCTTTCTTCGCTACGCTGTATTTGTCACTGGCTAATCTACGCGCACGATGAGCGACGGGCAGACCCGGTGTGGTTCGGATATGATCAAAAACCTTGTGTGTTGTACTCAGGGGAGACCCTTCTGGACGTATGATTTCGGTAAACTGAGATAGCAGTTCGCGAATAGGCAATTCGTCGGAGATAGTCTTCACACTTGCCACAGGATCTTTTACCACGCCACCCGACGATGTTAAAGGAGTGTTACCGTCAATAATTTTTTTTACATCCGCCACTACGAAACGCCACACTAAATCTCGTCGAAGTCCGTTTCCCGAGTTATATATGCAGGGTTTAATGCACTTGCTTGCCTATTCACCGAAACGCGCGTGATACCAGCAATTGCCATTGTCCTGCAATTGTTTTTGGTCTGCTCGCAAACGCAATCGCGATCTATAGCGTCCTGAAAGTGCGGAACGATTAGAATTTTCTCCGCGCGAAGTTACTGCGGCTACTTCGCGTCTCAAATACTGTATCGAGGCTCGACTTTGATTGCCCGGCGAGAACTGCTTGAATGTCGTTCGGCAGACGACCGATCCACAACGAATGCACTAAACTTTCCGGAACATGCGAAACTGCCAATCCTTGCAGATGCCGCAAAAATCGTGACGGTTTTCTATCTCCCAGTTCTTCTTATTCCAGGAGGCGGCGCGTTTTTTGTTCTTAGCTCGAACTTAGGCGTCGAATTAACTCTGATTTTAATTTTTCATACCTGTCTGTTTGTGGCGGCTCTCGTATTACGTCCCGAACTTCCATAGCGAACCGAGATTCGAGATTTGCGATTACCAGATAATATTTTACCTTATCTGCTGTAACTTTGCTGACCTGGAATGAAGCATCCAGCTGGGAGAACCACACCTCCGGTTCCTCGACGTAAAAGGTCCTAGTCACTCACAGTCACTACACCATAGGCAAGTTTGCCGAAAATATATGTCCCAGTCACTGAGCGTCACTTCGAGTTAGCGTCACTTCACTTCACAAAGTTTTTAAACGTTCTTTTTCGCGACAAAATCACGTCGGGGTCACCAATTATGTGGTGAAGGTGACTTTTAAGTGGAACAAACCAACGACTGTTTGACAGAACAATTAATATTTATTTATTAACTACAAAATTTGAGGTGTGTATGGAAGAACGGTTTGTAATTGATGCGTACAGAGCGACGGACAAACGATTACTGCCTGTGAACCCTGTCGGGTCCTCAGCCCCCATCTGTGGGGTAATAAAATTGACCTCTTGCCGTTGAAATCTACAACTTTCTTAAAAGCTAAGTCACGTAGGCACTTTTACCTGAATCTGAGAAACCACTTTAAAACTGGAAAAATATTAAACTTCAAAACTCAGAAAATTAACTTCCCTTAAATGAAATGCTTATTGCCTAAAACTGCTAATCATTATTAAGGTATAATTAATAAAATATATAGTGGTTCCCACAAACGTCATCTCAGACTAGATTGAGCTATAAATTAAAAAAAAAATTTAATTAAATTTATTCAGAAAAAAGATCTACTCCTTTCACTCTGCTGGGATTCGAACACCAGGTCAACTGATTTCCGATCAGGTGCTCTTACCACTGAGCTACTAGAGAGATCAGAGGAAGAATCCTTTTTCTGAAATACGCTTTATTTTTTAAGACGTAATATACAAATCAATTTTTAATAGAAATCTATATTATCATCGTAGATGGTAACGGATCGATCAGAAGAGAAATCATTTCACACAAACTGTGAAAATGGAAATTTACAATATCGATCAAAGTTATATCCTCTAATACAGAAAATATTTTAACGTCATCTCAGACTAGATGGAGCTATGAATTTAAATTTTCTGAAATGAAATTTATTCAGAAAAAATATCTACTCCTTTCACTCCGCTGGGATCCGAATACCAGGTCAACTGATGAATTGACATGGTGTTCGAATCCCAGCGGAGTGAAAGGAGTAGATCTTTATTCTAAATAAATTTAATTTCAAAAATATCATATTCTGATCCTGCTCTGAGACACCGCTAGACGGCGTTGCGGTTTTCCCTACCTACGTCCGTTGTTTTAATTTTTAAATTTGACAGTTATGTCGGTATATTTCAGCAAATTCATTTGATCGAAAATTAAACCATGAAACCCCGACAGATTCCAAGTGACAAACAGAAGTGTTATGTATTAGAATGCCCATCAACGCGTCGATAAAAATCTCATAATTTTCCTATAGATGGACAAATGTTGCTAACAGTTTAAAATTAATACCACTTTAAACTTAAAAATGTTCTTTTATTATTTGACTGTCAATTTTTTATAAAATGCAATTTTATTAAATAACCAAGAGAACAATAATTGGAAATTCATAAATAATTATTCTAATAATTATTCATGTATTTTTCTTTGTTATTTCTTGGTTTCTCATAATTTGTTTTACTTTTTAGGTTAATTTAAAAATTACTATTGTTATTATTATTATTATCACCTCAGAGATCCGAAATACCACTATGAGGTGCCACTGGCGACTATCGTCCTTCATTCTTAAAGCATTGAGTGACCAGAGGCTGCTTTTTATCTCCCATACAGGTGAAATATTCTAGCTATAAAGTCTAGGACGTTGCGACTTGATTGCAATTAAGTTTAAGTACTTAAAAAGACCAGTTTTTATTCGTTAAAACATTAAAATATTTAAAGATTTTACTGGAATTCGCATTTAAAAATTGACACATTGAAACTGTGTATCTTGAAATTTTTCCTATGATATTCTCTTGTTTTTTTCTAGTTCCTCAGACAGTTCCTCACTGAACAAGGTTTTGGTATTGAAACTGTTCTATATTGTCACCTTTCTTTTTATTCCCTTATTTTCTGTTTGCGCGTGTAGCCTTGACCGGCCCCGAAATAGCCAGGTAGTCCTTGAGCCTCAACTCGCCTGCCAATGAGCGCTTGCCACGGCATTTAGTGGCGTGAGGAGTTGCGGAGGCGACATTCGTTCTGTCTGCTCGCTTTGCTCGCTTCTTAGGTTAAATATTTCGGGCCCCGTCGTTCCGATCTTGACATGCTGCGAAATTTTCTCACTTTCGCTAGTTTTGTCAAATGTCTCAAATCATTTGTTTTCTCATCTGATTTTGTTCCCCCGACCCCGATCTTCTATTGTTCTTTCTTCGTTTTTTTTACTGTTTCTAACAGTGTAGGGAAAGGTTTTCGTTGAGTTATAGTTGTTTGGATTCGAGATTCGTCATTATTTCGAGTTGAACACGCTACTTGTGCTTTCATTCGTTTTGTCACGTGAACTTGTTCTCTTGTATTCATTTGTTTTCTCTTCTGAAGTTGTTACTTCGATCTGTTATTTAGATCTTTCTTTGTTTTTTTTCGGCTTTCAGGTTGGCGCTCACAACCTTCTTTCTTTTGTATAAGCAGTGTATGATATTAAAGAAGCTATTCCTCAACGAAAACCTTTCCCTATACTTTAAGGAATCAGTAAAAAAACCGAAGAAAGAACAAAAGAAGATCGGGGTCGGGAAAACAAAATCAGATGGGAAAACAAATGATTTGAGTCTCTCAAATCTAAACAAGGAAAAAACAAGAGAAAAACGGAGGAAGAACTTCAAATGATAAAACGAATGACTGAAGCATCTCTATTCTCAACTACTATTCCTGTATCGAAACCTTACCCTGTACGGAGAGGAATTGCTTTCTTGGCCGCGAAAACGCGAGACATTTGACAAAACGAGCGAAAGTGAGAAAATTTCGCAGCATGTCCAGAACGGAAAGACAATGCCCAAAATATGTAACCCAAGGAGCGAGCAGAGAGAATGAAGGTCGCCTCCGCAACGTCTCACGCTACTTCATGCCGTCGTAAGTGCTCATTGGCAGGCGAGTTGAGGCACAGTTTCAACACCAAAACCTTGTTAAGAGAGAAACTGTCTGAGGAGCTAGAAAAAACAAGAGAATATCATAGGAAAAAGTTCATGAAACAAAATAAATGAAATATGAAAGAATATCAGATGAGAATATTGGCCGAACAGAAGGTACTATGATTGTTGGAACAATTTTGGTCCGATTTTCGAGCATTTTCAAAGTGTTTCAAGTCTAATGCCAGCCTAAGTTTACAGACTCTTCATTATACATCAGTGGACGTGCATTTAACGTGGTACGCTGGAGATTTTTTATTTTTTTTACCATGAGCCTTTTCTCCCTTCCTTCATTCTTCCTGCTCTATTTACACCTTGCACCCTCACTTGTGCTCCTATATCTCTGATCAGATTCTTAACCTCTTCCTCCCCAGTTTCACTGTTCACTTTCAGACCCTTGATCATTACATTCTTTTTCCTCTTTGATCTTTGCTCTCCGTCTATTCGTCTTTCGATCTGTGTCAATCTACTACGTAGCCTCTCAATCTTTACCTACAAGCTCACTCCACCTTCTGTCGCATCCTGGCTACTATTACCTCAGTCCTTCTTTGCTCAGCGCTTACTTCTAATTAACTCAATGACTTTCTATTAGATTCATCTCCCTTTTCCTATTTGCAGCATATTCTCTCTGCTGATTTTCTATGCTTTCCATTTTTTCCCATACTTTCTCTTTTTTGCTAACTAACCATTCCCTCACTGCTTGTCGCTCTCACCGGTTTACGCCAATCGTCAAGAAACCTGATTGATCCCACACTATGCGAGCTCTGTGCATAGTGGCCTTTACACGTCAGTATTAAAAATCTGCTAATTAATTGCATAAAAGTAAAGAAAATAGTATATGCAGAAGTAGAAACGAAAATAAAATAAGTAGTGCGCTTGGCTCATATTGCCCCATGCCTGCGGCGGAATGAGCCAGGCACTAGAGCAGGATGGGCCGCTTACTTGAATGACTTATTATATATTATTTTTAAAGTAAAAGGATTGTTAAGTTAGTGTATTATAAAACAAAAACATATCTTACACATATTTTTCAACCAAAAACATATAAAATCATGGTTTTTTCCACTTATTTCCATACATTTTTCTGTGACTGGTCCAAGAAATAATGTGGGTTACGTAGGTTCCCCTTTTCAATGTCACATCGGGGGCGGTAAGACACCCCTGTGCCTGGTCACAGAAATAATGTGGGTCACGTATGTTGCCCTTTTCAACGTTTCGTGGGAGGCGGTAAGGAACACCTGTTACTGGTCACAGAAATAATGTAGTTCACATATATTCCTCTTTCCAACTTCTTATCGGGGGGCGGAACTGATCATAGAAATATTATAGGTCACGTAGGTTCCCCTTTTTAACGTCTCATCGGGGGTCGGGAATGGACCCCTGTGACTGGTCACACAAAATCATATTCTATAATAATTTCGCGGAGTCTATGTACTGGACTGACAGATTCGCTTGGGTTTATCCTTGTGTTAGCTGGTTCCATTCTGCGAAATATGATGAATAATAATATATTGTTTATGTGATATTGTGGACGTGTTTCATGTTGAAGTTATATATTTATTTGTGTTAGTTATTAAAGAGAAATTCAAGCCTATTTTTGTATGTATTTGTGGTAATATTAGATCAAAATTATTCAAAAGCACATCTTTGTATATTCGTATAAAGTGGACAAGGTCGCAAATGGTTAGGCGTCGATAATTATTTCATATCCAAGCAAAACACGCATATTTTGGTCTACGTATTCTTCTATGTAATCCAGACACATACTCGCAGAAGAACGAGTATATATTAACTGTATTCTACATTCGCAACACATTGTTAATACTATTTCTAATTTATTTATTTTATATACAAAATTTCGTTTGTAGCAAATTTATAACGAGGTTTCTTTTATCATGAGTATTTTATTTTTATTTGTGCACCCTGCAAGAAAAACGTTCATTATTTCGTTTATGCTAGTAAATAATGAATCTCCTAATATGATGTCTCATAAGTAGAGAAATTATTCTCACAATAACATTTAATGTCGAAGAGTTTAATCAATATTTTGAAAAAACTTACTTTCAGTAGTTTTCTGTGTATGGTTAGTATAAAGACTACAGAAAAAAATTTTAGTTAAAGACTTTTTAATTGTAATATGAAAATATTCCAAAATAACTTGTCATTAAGAAACTTCTAGTCTGGAGTATTATTAAATTTTTCAAATATGTTAGTAAATAGTTGTCAATAGTTGTGAAAATAAAAGTCTGTTGTATTTGCGATTTTAGGTGGATATATAAAGAATTTGCTGTTTGCATTGCATGCTTCAAGTATACTGTTAGTAGGATAGTTATTATTGAATGCCAAGACATGTCGGTTCTCGATGGCTGGATCCTAGAAAAGAAATGCAGACATGGATTAGTATTGACGAACATATGTATTGAAAGGGATAGAACTGCTTTACCTTGAAGAAATTCGTCAATGTAAGAGGAAGGAAATTAAATTATTTTGAGTTTAACGTATTTTATCAATACTTCCTTCGTCTTGCGTTAAGTGATTAATTAGTAGCACTTTTTTATGTAATGTAAACATTATTCTTTATTCATTTATTTATTTATTTATTCTTTATTTATGTTTAGTTGGTGTTCTATTATAATATTATAATTTTTTTATTCTTTGCTGATGTATTTATGTTGTTGAAATTGAATCTGTCATCTTATTTGAGAAAAAATTCTTAAGATTTCGTTCATTATATGTTTTGTTGGTTTTTCTCATTTCATCTTAAATATCAATATGAGAGATCTTAAGTCTTTTTACGTGTAGAACCTTTGATGTGTTGCCTGTTTTCATTTTTACGTTTTCTTTTCCAAAAATTTATAGTACTTGATTCTTCTAGTAAAAATACTTCGTCCCCTATTTTAAAATCTTGTAAGTTAATCATCGTGTCATAATATATTTTAGACATTTCTTTGACCGTTATTAATGTAATTAATGTCTTGCTACAGCCCGCATTTCATGTAGTCTTGTTATTAATTTTATTGTATAGTCGTCGTAAGTTTCAAGTTTTTCATGCGGTGGCGGTAGTTCGCTTGATTGGTGTCGTGCTATTTTTCCAAAGACTAGCTCATATTGAGTAAGGTAAATACACTAGTCGTCGTCACCTTAAGCCAAATTGGAAATTAAAAATGCTTCTAATTTTATTTAAAATACAATTCTTATTTTCACAAAGGGCTTAACAGATTAGAGCAGAAATAGAAAAACACAATTTTGATCACTTCACGTGATATTTGATTGGAGTCAATTTTTATTCATGATTAAAATTAAAATTATGCAAATGCGCTAGTTATCGTCACGCACCTAACCAACTATTAGCACGAGAAAAGTATACTAATTTGATCAAAGGATATTTAAACTGACCTAAAATCACATTTTTTATCACATGCGGCAAGAGCGAGTCTTGTTATACGAAGAATATTGGGCCATCTGACGATAACTAATGCAATGATGATTACCAGTGCATCTACCTTACCTTTGATTGCCTTCATGTACGCTTGTATTATAAGAAAATGTTGCTAGTTCTAACCACACATCCCATTCGGAATTTATATTCACGAATTGTTTAAGATATTCTAAAAGTGAGTGATGAGATCTTTCAAGCGATCCGTTTGGTTGTGGGTGAAAAGCGGTTGTTTTAAATTGTCTAATTCTGAATCGTTTTTCTAATCTTCTTTATAAATTACTTAAAAGTTTTTTCCTTGGTCTGTTAACACTCCTTTTGGTGAACCATAAATGCAAATAAATCTTTTAATAAAGGCGTCGGCTATCATACTAGCTTGTTGATTTGGAAAGGGTATGATTAATGAATATTTTGTGAAATTATCCTGAATGGTTCAAATTTTTATATTACCAAATGTTGTTTTAGGAAGTGGACCAACTATGCCCATAGGAATTTTTTCGAACGCTGCACCGGGTGTATCAGTAATAACCATCAAGCTTTTCGTTTTGGCGCGAACTAATTTTTTTAATTGGCATTGTAAGCATGATTGTTTGTATTTTTGGATATCTAATTTCATGTTTTCCCAAAAATGTTTCTGTCTAATTCTGTTGTATGTTTTTCTTACTACTTTATGACCTCCTACTGTCGATAAGAGTGCTTCTTCAATTCAATTAACATTTGATTCGGAAAATGTTGCTTGAAATGTTTATTTTAAGATTATTATCTTTAATTTCTCGTTCAATGGGTAGTGCAATATGAAATTGCTTACCTTTCCCCTTTTCTTTCGCGAGTCCTTCTTAAAGTTCAGTAATTTTTGGAAAGTTTTGTCGTTTTTCGAGAATGGTAGACCCAAAATCATCGTGATTTTGATTTTTGTTGTAAAATATACGTATACTGGGATTTCAATCGGGGGTGCTTTCGGGAGTGGGCGATTATCTACTGGATCTATCGCCTTTAGATTCTCAAGATCATCTTGAAGTATTTTATTTTCCTCTTCTTCATTATTATCAATATTGTGTTCCTTGGCAGTATAATTGATTTCTCCTTGTCAGTATCATTGATTTCATCATTATTATGTTTATTGAGATTATCATTATTAAAATTTTCGTTGTCGAATTTATCATTATTACAATTTTTATTATCATACTTGAATTATGAAATTATATACGCTCGAGCTTGAATTATAGTTCTTATCTTCACCTTCACTGGATTCTTGTATTTCTTTTTTATTAGATTTTCTTATTTTATTAGTTTTAACTCTTTCTGTTAAATAATTGAAATATTTGGGATCGGAATCTGAGTCTTCCATTCGTTGAGGATTTGTTATATTTTCTTTTCTAGGCCTACCTTTTTTTTAGCTGTAGGACTAGGGATTACCTTATGTTTATCGAGCATAGCCTTGCATATACTACATATCTCTTTTTGATTTCTAAATATTCTGATCGGAAATTGTCTTCTTCATTTCTTAGGCTTCCTCTCTTTTTATTTTCAAGAGCAGGCATTATTTCATGTAAGTCGAGCATAGCCTTACGTGGTCTACCTCGCTTTTTGATTTCTAAATATTTTCATTGGAAATTGTCTTCTCCATTTCTTAGGCTTCCTCTCTTTTTATTTTCAAGAGCAGAGCTTGTATTATGAGAGTCAAGCATAGACTCACGTGGTCTACCTCACTTTTCTATTTCTAAATATTCTGATTGGAAATGGTCTTCTTCATTTCTTAAGCTTCCTCTCTTTTTATTTTCAAGAGCAGGGATTGTATTATGTGTGTCGAACATAGCCTTACGAGGTGTACCTCGTTTTTTGATTTCCAAATATGTATTTCGTGATTGTTCTTTTGATTCTTCTTCCTGAAGATTATCTGCAATGTTTTTATTTCCTTCTTCATAATCTTCATATATTTCTAGATTTTGTTTACTTGATTTACCTCTTGTTAACATAGCATTCCATTTTGATTCTTCTTGTTGATTTGATTCAATTATTTCATTTCTTTCTTCACTGGCACTAAATTGATTTAAAAGATTTGTAATTACTCAACTCATTTCCTTCAATATTCTTACATGTGGATTTCAAATGCTTACTTTGAAATCGTTAAATAGATGCTCATAGGCCGAATCATAATTTTTCTTCATTGATAATTGTTTTGATTTTTTCTAATTTATCTTAAAACTTGGATTTTTGGATTTTCACGTTATAGGATTGGTTTCATTGTCACAATAAATGCTTTTAAAACTTGAACTTGTACTTCCACTTAAAGCTGCTTCAACTTTAGCAACATTTATATTAGTTTCAGATTTTTCACTCTTCATTACCTCTTGATTCAATATATCTTCTCGATGTTGTATTTCTTGGCTTGATAATTCTTCTGGATATTGTATTTTTTAATTTAACAATTCTTCAGGATTTCGTGTTTCTTGAAATAATGATTCTTCAGGATTTCGTATTTCTTGGTTTGATAATTCTTCAGCATTTTCTATTTGGTGGTTTAATCATTCTTCGAGATTTCGTATTTCTTGGTTTAATAATTCTTCGGGATTTCCTTTTTTTTGATTTAATAATTCTTCGAGATTTCGTACTTCTTGATTAAATAATTCTTGAGGATTTGGCATTTCTTGATTCAATAATTCTTGGGGATTTTGTATTTCTTGATTTGATAAGTCTTCAGGATTTCTGGATAGCGCGTCGGCGTTCACATTCGTCTTACCAGCCTTATAAATTACATCAAAATTGTAATCTGCTAATTTTAGTTTCCACCTTGTTACGCGAGAACAAGGATCTTTGCAATTTTGGAGCCACACTTATGGCTTATGATCGGTTACTAAGGTGAATTTTCTTTCATATAAATAGGCTCGGAAATGGGTTACGGAAAATACAATTTCTAAGGCTTCCTTCTCGTGGGTATCGAATTTTCGTTCTCTGTATGGCATGTCCAAGATATACTACTTCTGGAGGCCAAAATTCGCATTTATCTGGCTGGAGTTTTAAATTTGCTTGTCTTAATCTATTTGCTAATTTTGTAAAACCTCTTTAAACCGAAGGGCATGCGGTCGAACTCATAGTGTCCGTTGGGTGTTGAAAAAGCAGTTTTGTGCGATTCTTCCGGACTCATTTTTATTTAATGGAAACCACTGGCAAAGTCGGAAACCGAGAAATATTGTGCTTCTCCTAATAAATCTAGGATATCCATGATATTAGGGAGAGGATAACAATCTCCTATAGTTGGTTCATTTAATTTGCGGTAATCTAAAAACATTCGCCATTTTTTATTTCCGTGGGAATCCGGGTTTTAAAGTACAATAAAAGCAGGCGAATTTTAAGGGGATTGAGATAGTTTTACTATTTTATTTTTTATTAGTTCATTGACCTGTCTAGTTATTTCTTCTTTTTGAGCCTGAGGAATTCTGTATTGTCGCGTAAATATATGTTGGCCATCTCCTGTAGGAATATTGTGTTCTAGTATGTTACTTACTTCAAGAGGTTCGCCTGGGATTTAGAAAAAAGGCTTCGTTGTTAATAATAAGTTTCTCAACATGAGTATATTCTTCTTGTTTTAAATGTTCTAAGCGTAATAATTTTTTTATATGTTTCAGTTTACTGTCTTCATTAATATTAAAAATTTGATGATATTGATCTTCTTGATTATGTTCAGTGTCAAAATAATCAAATTTATGGTATAGTGGTTGTGATTCTAGATTTTGAGTTTATTTTTTATTTGAAGTTTGCGTAATATATTCCGGTATTGTAATTCCGTAGAAATCTAAAAGTTCTACTCTATGGCAGAGTCTGCAGAACGTGGGATTTCTCGGCCCCACCACTTTCCTATCTGGGAGCAACACATGCAAACGTAGCGTGTCGGTGAGCCGGCTCTGTTACGCGATGCGTCGGCCAACCTCATGTAAGACCGAAAATGCACGAGCACGAGGCTCGAGCTAGAAGCCGAGCTCACCCGAAGCGCGACTTCACTATTCGATTTCGTCAGCTATTAGGAGGTTTGAGTTTATTTTTGTTTTCAAAAATTCACACCTCAAATACACGTACAATTTTTCATTATTTATGTTTTATTTTTCAATTGATTTTAAATATTGTAAAGTCAAAATAATAATAAATGATAATTATTTTTAATTTATTAAATTAATCAACATTTTTACTGTATACTTACCTCTGATACTTACCTTTCATATGCTTTCTTAATATATAAAATTTTACAAAACCTTTAATCTCTGAAAATACTTATCTCAACATTACTAAATTTAAATTAATATGATTACTAAATTTAGTTTTTACAATTTTATTTTAATTGTAAAATAGTTCTGATTGTAAATTAATTGTAAATAATTGTAAAATAAATTTCAGAACATTTATTTGATGAAGAAATATATTGTCACTTCAAAAGGACAAAACAATTTTTTAAGGTAATTCTTTAAAGTACTTTAATAACTAATGAACGTGTTTTTAGAATATTTTTCCTTGATTCTCCTCCAGGGTCAAACATGGTACATAAAACTATCTTGAAATTTCAAATAAAAACTGTACTCTGTATACATTAACTTTATAAATGAAAATATTACTAAATGTTATTTGAATATGATACACATGGATATTTATTTTAAAAATCCTCATAAATAGTTGGTCCTTTTATCAATTTTACGAAATTTTTGGACCACTTTTGGCATCAGGTAATAGATTTGAAGAATGAAATTATAAAAATATCTCCATTAGTTAGTG
>CAKNWW010097094.1:396-19874 GCA_932074435.1 Andricus kollari | reverse complement strand
TATGTCCGTTACAAGTGATAATTTCATAAAAAGATATTCATTGTACATTCAACTGCTCATTAAAACACAATTAAATTAATTAATTTTGATCGTCTTACCTTTTGCAACTTTTGCAGTTCTAATCGAACCAGAATCAGAGTCACTTGAAGAATTCAATACCTCTAAGGGATCCATTGATTTAAACGCAATTGTATACAATGCAAATTATTAGATATTTAATTTAGAAAATGTAATGATGTTGAACTGACCATGAGTATAGACGACACACGCGGACGAATAGAGAATTAATAGAGGCGCCCTTATTCGAATTCTGTTATAGCTAGGGTCAAGCGAAAATCAGATTTGCGTTACTTAATAAAAAAGGAAAGTTATCCGGGCTTTATTTGGACCTGATCAGGGCCATAAATACGAAATTGATCAGACTACCTTACCTAATAATTAGGGTAACCTGTCCGGACATTATTCGGACCTGATCAGGGCCGTAAATACGGCCCTTTATCAGATGGCTTTACTTATAAATAAGGGCACCTTATCCGGGCCTCATTTGTGCCTGATCAGGGCCGTTGTATACATTTTCAAATCAGGCAACCTTATCAGGGCCTAGTACGAGCCTTTTTTTAAATAAGGCTAAAAAAGGCATTTTCCGCACGGGTTAACTTCCCGTCCATTTCTCGGTTTCCCCCTAGACTGACCACCCTATCAGTAAATTAAATTGTTTACACACATGAACAATAAGATTTATGTTTACAGAAATAAAGGATGGTTTATTAGTACACCAAAAAAACTCTGTTCCGAATTTCGCACGGGACGGTATTACCATTTGCGTAAGCAAAAAAGGCCATAACCAAAAAGCACTGATTTCGTGCATTTTTCGTACTGAACTGAACATTGAAGATTTTTCTTGGTGTAGTTCAATGTTTAGCAATGGACATTATAGACAAGAAAAATCAAGTAGATTTTCGGAATATCAAATCTAAAGCAATGAAGTATAGGTTGAAAGTGTTAACAACATTCCTTCATCTATGAATGCAATATGAATGAAATCGTAAATATTAAAAAATATATACATAAAAACCAATTTAGAAATGTATTGCAATCAACAATCGAATTAACG
This sequence comes from Andricus kollari, assembly GCA_932074435.1. Taxonomy (NCBI): domain Eukaryota; kingdom Metazoa; phylum Arthropoda; class Insecta; order Hymenoptera; family Cynipidae; genus Andricus; species Andricus kollari. The sequence continues at coordinate 18,760 of CAKNWW010097094.1, read as the reverse complement.
CGTTGCATTCATGTGAGCATAAAGCGTAGGCCAAAGTGCATTGAGGTGTGGGAAATTTTTTTTCACGCACCTCGGCCGGGTTCAATTGATTAGACATTTAATGTCTTGGTTAAAATAATGTTCATACTCATCATATACACACATGAAAATAGCAATGACGCGATTCAGTTTGCGCAGTTTCAAACTTTCTCTTCTGGGTCCCACAATATTGCTGCAAAATGTCACGCGAGAACGGTAAAAATGTCATCTGGATACCAATATCGATATCAGGGATGCCTTACTGATCTGTATCTTGGAGATCGTGTTGTTAGATCACAAAATTATGTTGGAGAATCTGCTCTTTAGTATGTGAACAAAGCAAATTCTTTCTTTGCTTAAAAAAACGATCAGCAGACTACAAATTATCTTGTCCTATTCTAACTTTGTATCGGCTCTCTTCAAATAATTTTCAGCTGATAATAACTATTATATGTTCTTATAAAGAAGGAAGTTTTATAATAAATTCAAAATTTTCAAAATAGTTTCTGAAGTAGAAAGCGAAGTTAAGTTAAATAATTTCATTCTTAATGTGTTGATAGATTTTTGCTTTGTCAGTGGATGAATGAAGAATGTTGTGTTTACTTTTGCAAACTCAGGTGGGAAAAAATCATGAGGACACATGGAATAAGATTGACTTGAGGTTAGAAGCAGCTAAAAGCGTGTCCCGGTTACTGTCACAGAAAAATTATTATTTGCGTTGGTTTCTTGAATCTTGAGATGAAAGTCGACTGATAATTGCTTTTACTACAATTTAAACAAGTAAATTGTCAAAGGCGCATGCATCGATCATCATTTCTATGACTTATCAATCAATTGTGAAAAATGGAATGTGAAATCCCAGTCGATTTAAACGGCCATAGTGGTCATTTTTTCTTTCATAAATTCTGACAATTATTTCATAATTCACTTAAAATTTTTTTAAAGTATTAAATTTTTATATCACTTTATATTATGTCATATTTTCACCAATAAAAACAAAAAAATGGAAATTGAGGTTTCAGAATGGCGAATTTTTACAGCTTCCTTGTCTTATGAATATTTTAAAGAATAAAGAACAATGAAAATATCATAAATAAAAGCCAGTGACACTGCAAGGTGGTTTTTTTAAAGAACAAGTGCGCTGCAGAGGCAGGAAAATGATTGATTGTATTTGACATTTGTTCATCAATATATGTTATGCGCTCGGTTTATGGTCAGAGACTTAAAGAATGAAAGACTGGGATTTATGGCCTAACGTGTGGCATCTTCTATAAAACGTTGTAATTACTTTCTCTTAGGCGTCGTTATCTTGGGGTCAAGGTGCCTCGATGAAAATTTCTTCGGCAACTTCCAATGCATACTTCACGCATCAAAAATATATTCACCCACCCGCTAATTAATTTTCAAATTATTTTGAAAAATTGTCAAGCAATTATTACATAAAAGAATGTTTTCAAACAAAACTGTTGTAGATAAAACAGGAAAATTTGCATACAATTAGACAACTTTCATTTCAGGTAATAAAATAATTTACTATTATCAACTGACAGGCAAGAATAAAACAATGGAGGATTCCATGTTTCGAAATAGGAACCACACAAGTAGTAACAATTTTAATTTCAAATCCTTTAAAACCCAACAATTTTATTTGTTATTCCAAACTGTGCATGACTCGTTTTCAAAACTCAACTATTCTGAATTCAGGACTTTCAAAACATATAAAGCTGAAGCGTAAATTAGTAAAGAACTAAACAACTGACACGTTCAAGATAAAAAATTATCCAGTTTGAAACTTTAAAGTATATTTTTGATTCCATAATTTTAACTTCGCCAGGTATAAATGGTTGAAAAATTTCGAATTTAAATGTTCTAATTTGCGAAAATTTTAAATTTAAAGGCATCTTTCCAAAAGGTCAAAAACACCATTCTCACGATTTTTTAGGACTGGAAAAAAAATTAAAATTGAAACTTTTTACTTTCAACTCGATATCTCATTTCGCGTGGAAAGTAATATAGCTCCAAACACATGTCGCCCTCACTTTTCAACTAATGCAATACTAATTAAAAAATTGTACTAAATTGGACGTTAAAATTTTAAACAATTTTAAACGTTTAAAAAATAATAATTTTTTGAATATAATTATAATAATATTTGAATAATTGTAAATTGAAATATTACAAAATGGCACAGTTTTCAATTTTAAGAACTGAGCCGTTGTCTCTTTTTATGAGGAAGTTTTTCTATAAACCTTGTCAATACTTGATTAAAACGTGGACAATTTCAAATTTCCAGTTGAGTCGGAATCTCGAGGGATGACTAATTCCAAAAGAGGAAAGAAAGGGAGCCTTGTTTTAAGACATAGATTTTTAATTCTGTTTTTTTTTGTCATTTGTTCGATAAGAAATTGCACCAAAAAAAAATTTCATTGACATTTTCAAAATATTCAAAAAAATGTTTTTTTCTGCAATTTCTTATCGAAAAGTGTGAAATACAACATGCACTTATCAAATAATGTCAAAATATATGTCTTGAAAGTATTCTTTTTCAGCAGACGTGAGAAAGGTAACATAACAATACGGGCGTTTGGGGAGTTTTGATCACACATAGTTTTAAAGGGCATGCGTTAGGATGACATCATAAACATAAGCCAAAAAAATTATTTTCCAAGATTTTGGCGTTTAGGAGCTTCTGACATGACACCCTTTATTTTTTATTGGAACTACAATGTTCATAGCCAAAAATAAACTTTCATTTTCAACAAAAAAATGACGTAACAACAAACTGAAACAAAATTGAGTTATATATGGTTCATCTTTGACAATACGAACATTAAAAATAATTCAGTTGTTTTTCAGTTTTCACATTGATCATGAGAGCGATCATAGCTGAAGTTCAAAATAAGTTTGTAAATAAAATGAGCTGAAGAAAATTGAAACCCTAGTTTCTTCTGTGTTACTTTATTAATTTACTTTTACTGTTAAAAATATTGATTTAAAAAAAAGAATGTATGTCAAGAGCAGGTGTAGAAGCTACATTTCCTTTATAAATGAGACTTTCTCAGGGTATCATCAATAATTGAATAATGAATTCAAATCAATTCAAATTTACAATTCGATGAATGTAAGTGATAAGATAGTCGTTTGAGTGAGTCTCATATTCCTTTTGTGGCGTCAAAAAGTGTTTAGTAATGGAAAAGTGAGATGTTCCTTCGTGGGCAGAAGACAATCACATGAGTTGATCTTTAATAGGAATGTCCTTATGTCCTACCGCGCCTTTCTTGCCCAATTAAAATAAAAACGATTCTCCTACGTGATTGTCCATTGCTGTCAACAAACGGTTGGCACAGTTTAGTGTATATTGAAGAAAGTGTTCATCAATTGACATACTATACAATTAGATCTATTAGAGATATGTTAGCTTGGCTAGAAATCTCTTTTCGACGTCAATCGTCATGCAGTACCGCCGGCATACGACGCTTATCGCCTTTTCCACTCTTTACTTTACATATAAGGCTCTGTTTAACTATATGTATGCACATAAAATTAAAGCCCATGACGAAATAGAACTTTTCGGAAAAATTCAAATTGCAAGATTTTGGGTGAAACTCTGGCTTATTGATTGAATACATGAATATTGAACACAAATCTGTGACATACATTTCATAAATTTCATTTCAATTTTCGCCTTCATTCTATCATGACGTGCAATTTATTGCATTGTACTTTAATATTTTTCATAAAGTTTTGATATTTAATATTTAATAAGTATTATTTATCTCTTCAATTACTTTACTCTGGCATATTCTTATTGATAAAAAATATAAAAGTGTAAGAAAAACGTAAAAAATCCTCTAACCCTTAAATTTCAATTCATTGCACTTCTGTGCCAATTTAAAAAGAAAATTCTTAGAATAAAAAAAATAAGGCGACTTACAAATCCCTGTATTTTGTATTCTCTCGGCTTCCGTTACATTATATATTTTAATCTCTAAACTAAAAAGATTTACAAAACCGATTTGCTTTGAAATCAAATAATTTAACTGAAAGTCATAACTACCACTTAATGATTTTCCACCCTAGGGTTGGATGCAATTGGTGAGAAATCACAGAAATTATATTCAGACATCTACTTTACAGATGAGCGAGCATCACATCGGCCTCTAACAACCACCATGCACATTTGACTGACGCTTGTAGCTCGGCACACCTACTAATAGTCGATAGAAACGTGAGAAATCCTAATTTGCTATTGGATCTACAATTTAATCTAATAATTGCTCATGCGGTTCATAACGCGCATAGAACTTCCCAGGCTTATAATCTGTTTGTGCTAATATTGTAATAATTGGTTTCACTAATGCAATTATATTTTCCCCCTTCCTGTATCTTCTGTATACATATACCTTTCAATAAGGTATAATCATATATGTAATTAACACAGTTCGCTACAACCAATGACAGGTGTGATGAAAATATCAACAAGTCTGGCTACGTTACTTCCTGTGTATGCATTTCAGGCTTCATAAAATTCAAACTAGAAAATCGCTGCTGATCTAGTCAAGGCAAGCTTGTGAATCAATCCGCACAGAATTCTTAAAATATTGGTAAGATTATAAATTAAACTTGATTGAAAACATCATGTATTCAACGAGGTTAAAGAAGGAACTTGTAGAATTCTTCTCATGGCACAGTTGAAAAATGATCTAAAACTTTCCAAACAACGTAATCAAATTTGTGTCGCGAGAAGTCTTTTCTTCCTCAAAATTCCCCCGATAAATGAATCGCTGGCAGTTACAAAACACCGATTCACGCCGAGCATCGGACAAAAATTAATAACAATTTTTTCAAAATATTGTACGTTTTTTAATTCCTGTTACTCTATTAATTGAAGGACACCTCAAAGCATATTCCCTAAAAATGCCATCAAAAAATTCCAAAAACTGACGAACAGAGCATGAGTTGAAGGCGAAAACATATTAAAATCAATTTTTTTTAAAAAGTCAGTTTTTTGGTTTTAATTTAAATCCGAAAATTTTTTTGAACGCCTCTAGGAGTATTCCTTTTTGCATGAGAAATTTGTATGTGCCTTTATTGCATCCGGCCCCTCTCAATTAACATTTCGATAGAATGAAAATTCTAAAAAATATTGTTTTACCTAATCCAAAAATCAGAACTGTATTCAACAATTAATTATTTTACTTCCAGGGTCCAGATTTATTAACTTGCGTTATTTTTTTGAAATTGTCAAATTTGGAAAATAAACTAAAGAAAGACATTGCCCACCTTCTGCAATAAAAATTTGAAGGAATTGTGAATGGACTGAATAACATTTAGGTATATTTTTGTTTAAAAAATGAGTTTTTAAACGAGGCAAAAATAAAATTCTCTATTATGACTTTTCAAGTACGATATAATTGATTCTCTACCAATAAGATATACTTATCATACGTGCTACATACAAATTTAAATCCTGACTATATTTTCCTTTCTGAAATCGAAAGCTTTAACTTATTCATTAACTACTCACTCCGAAGATTTTTACGACACTTTCGCTGATTTGAATTTAGACACAAGAACCTTGTCAACTTAAAAAATTTCCCGACTATAACGCTAATAATAAATACGTGTTTTCTCCTGGATGGTAAACTGTCATACGCTAACCGTAAAATAAAATTTCAGAATCTACTTTAACTCGTTACTAGTAAAGGCTCAATTAACCGATGCGATGTGAGTATCGAATAGGAAAGAAGCGTCTGACCCGATAAAAACAAAGCTGTGTTTAAACAGCAAGAGTGAAAACGGTTCTTACACGGGAGGCCATAATTATTTTCTTTTTATTTCTTTATATTTTTTATTCTTTTTCGAGGTCCCAACTTTTCTCTCCTCAGTGAGCGAAATCGCGCGGACGTTTATGGAAAATATCACCGCTGTGCGGTAATCGTAAAGAAAAGAGACACCTTAACTTCTTTAAAAGTATAAACCGATGAAAGTTTGCCTAGTCGTGCCTATACTTTTACATTTATAGTCGATGAGAGAGGTAATTTGCGTGGGTGTCTGGGAATCACGAAAAACGTGAAAAATTTTCCAGATTTTGGTCTACCTTCAGTCAAATATTTATGCGAACGTAGAAATTGATAAAGAGAAAAAGTATTATATTATAATATGATAGAAAGTCTTTTTTGGTTCAATATTCACAATCACAGAATTTACTTTTAAGAAATAATATACTTGAAAATAATTTTTATAAATAATCGTCCCAGATTTAATCACACGTTCCTAATATTGTTTCATTCAAATCACTTTAATTAAATGTCTAATAAAGACTTTAGGATAGGCCACAAATTTCTAAAAATTTCGTCTATCGTTTATTAGATGGTTCAAGATAATCCTCGAGACAATTAGCGGAATCTTTTCGTTATTTCAAAAATTGTTTTGTACCTTGTAATAAGCGTTATACGAAAATTTTAGAAAGTTGTGGCCTATTCATAAGTCTTGTGCCGTCAAGTCGAATTTCAACAACTATTTTTTTCGGTGTGAATGATTATATTCGTTTCATTATTGCATTTGATGAAGTACAAATATATTTCTCATAATAACAACCAAGGCGGAAAAGTTATACATGACATTCCCCACTATGTAAAACTTTTTCACCTAAAAAAATAATGGTCTGCTTCTTCAATTCTAACTGACTAACTTGAACAACAAAATTTATTCATTATTCCTCATTTTTTCCTGTTCTTCATTACTGAAAACTATATATACCTACAAAAGTATTTACCAGAATTTCTTAGCCAATAGCTGAAATTTCATAAATTTTCAAATTCAAAAACCGAACAGAAGACTTTATAATCAATTTTAACATTTTGTCATTATTCTTTAGAATGCAAAAATACAACTTTTTTTACTGGAATCAAATGATTCGATTAATTTGAGCATTTTAACTCCGCCTTAGCCTTAAGCTTGAAATTTTGGGATCAACCGTTTTCAACTTCAGACCCGCATAATAATAAAATATTAATGGTATTTGAACATTTACTATTTTATTTAGAACGGTTATAATTTCTTCAAAAAAGATTTTCTTTCATTTCAATAACACATAATTACTTTCAACTTTAATTATTAATACCTTTGCCTATTCTAAAATTATAATAATATGTAACTTTCTAACAACCTTTGTAAAATAAACTTCAATTCTTATAAATTTTCCAGCTATGAATCTTCACCTTTCACTAATTACAGTTTAATAATCACATTTTCAAAACTTAGCGTCTTTTCAGGGGCGCACACTCGCTCTGTCACCGAGGTAGCGAAAGAGCTATTCCCCGTATTATTGCTTATAAAAACAGTTTTTATTTACTTTGACTTGTTATATTATATTGTTTAAAGTTTTATTTTCAATAAAATATACAGTTTATGATACTATCGACCCCAACCACCCCCACCCATCTAACCAGGTACACAGCCATTTAATTAGGTAGCGGCCACTACTTATATGGTGTGTGCGCCCCTGATTCTTTTACTGATTTGTACCGATTTTAAATTTAGATTAGTTTTTTAAAGTATCTAAGTAAGTATTTAAGCTACAAATTATCTAAATTTATTTTTGGTGGAATTTGCAGATATCTGAACGGGAATATTTTCAAAATCAATTCTTCTTTAAGGTTTCAAAGCACTGACTGACTAGGGCTAGTATTGCGGAATTTTCCGTACCGTTAGTCCTAAACAATTTTTTAATTAAATTTTGAGTTGGAACGATTTCAAAATGGAATTCTTTTCCTTTGATGAATTTTAAATTGTTAAAAAAAATACATCCTTTCCAATATAAATCTTTTCGGCTTCATATTTTGGATTTCATCCAAATTTAAGGATTTGGAATATTTAAATTTTTAATTTAGAAGATTAAACATTTGTTTACTTTTTAACATAAAATCTTACACATTTGTTTACTTTTTAACATGAAATCTTACACATTTGAAACATTCAAAGAATTTTTAAGAAGAATGGTTTAATAGTGTATACAAGATTACAATTTTTAATAATTAGAATAATTATACATTTATAGAAGCTTTTTAATTTGTTTTTTTTTAATATAAGGGCCTTTAAGTTTGGACTTTGCGCTCTTTATTTTCAAATTTTCCAGAAATAAAATGCTTTCTATTTTTCCTTGAGTATCAGCAGCATACCATAAATCACAACCAAAGAGACAATTATGTAACCTGCACATTTGTGCAATTATGCAATAATTAGTCTATTCTTTTATTCCTTAAAGGGTTAGAGCTAGGACTAAAGGCTTAGGGACTTTCTGATAATAAATTACAAATTACAAATCTCTGACTAACCTTTAAAATCGATCTTTGAATTCTTCTAATCTTTGTATAATTGCCTAAATAATTCTTTTAATATAGTGTTATTAATATAGGAAAATACAATCTTTAATTAATATCGATTTTTCTCGTTTACCTACTGTCTGATTGACGACAAGCTTGGAGATGTAAAAGAAGAAAGTTGTCCTCACTAAAACGCCCAAGGGGGTCCTAAGGTGTCTTCTCTTCCTTTCCCAATTGGAATTTTAATAAAATTTCGCTAACACATCATCAAAGCTTAGCATTTGCATTTGAAATAGTCAAATAATTAGCATAAAACCAATTATATTTGCTTGTGTTTACTTAAATGACAAGCTAAGGCTAATATTTTATTTTTATTTTCATTCCGTCTATTTCACTAGGAAGGCGAAATTTGACATACATTCAATAATATTTCAAATTTGTGCCCATTTGTATATGGTTTATAGTTCGGAGAGTTAAATATTCAATCGGCATTTAATTTCAATATAAGGTTGATTGCCAAAAAATGGACCATTTTATACAGTGAGATTTTTGAAAATCAGGCAAATTTTCAAACCGCCTAAAATATGTTTTTAAATTAAGAGTCACCTAGGACAGTATGGAAGGATAAAACTAAGAGATCATGGAATGTATTTGTGATGGATATTTATTTCACACGTTACTAAAGGCCGCGTGACAGGGCATGCGACTATGATGCAGAATAGATCAAAATATTTTAAAATATGGGAAAAATGACAATTTTCACCTTCAATTTCACCTCAGCGTTTCAAAACATCCTCTTATTGTATTGTAACTATGGTAAATTAATATGGAGCGTTACTGGACAGTTTATAAAAAATATTACGCAAAAATAGTGATCATTATTATCTATTATTTAGAATGAACGTTGATAAATCAATTTCGGACCATATTAGAATCTTTGTAAGTATAAAATTAACAATTTTAGCCCGCACTATGAATAGTTTTAACAGTTATTTTCGTATTTTATCCTAAAATAGCAATGCAGCGAGACCAGAGAAAATATGTGTGGTACAAACTTTGAACTGATTTTCAAAAAATCTTAACTCTAAAATTTTGAACTTGACTTTTGATTTTTATCTTTTTAAACTCAATATAAGTGATATATGTAAATCTCAAACATTAAAAAAATGGTGTTAACATAATTGAGCATTTTTTCATTTTAAATTTGTAGGTTGGGACAGGTGCGTGAAAAGACTTTTAGCGTACTTTTTTATTTATAATATAAAAATGCTTTGCCTAATATTGTGAGACTTTACTTAATTGTGCCTCTATATAAGTAATTTTCTGAGATAATTTTAGAACAAATTTATTATTTAAAGGAAAAGTGAAAAAATTCTGCAACTTGAAATGGTCAACTTTTTGGCAATCACATATAAATAAGAACAGAAGGTAAGCAACAAAGATTCGAATTTAAATTTTAAATGGCAAAACACTCTCTCTTGTATAAAATGTCCATAGAAATTAAGCATTGTATAATTGAATTGTATACTTTTTTAAATGGAGAAAATTTCAAAATTGATAGTGCGCATAAGTAGACACTCCGTAATAAAAATCTGAAATTGCTGATTGGTTTTTTTCATGAGATTTAAACATCGTAAAAGACCACAAAAACAATAAAATAGGTGTAAGCTGTTGAATTATCTCAGGTAAAAAATCATATTAAATAAAAAATCGAAAGATTCATCGATCATGATTTTCACATTGCACTTGACCGCGTTTAATCCAAGTTATTCAAATGGGCGCTTACTTTCATTCTCTTGACGTGACGACCCTCTCCGCTTTTACGAATCGACACGATAATCGCCGACTCGTTTAGCATAACACACGATTTTATTCAGGGATACAGGGATACAGGGATACTCTTTTATGGAACGTCTCCAAGCCTTTCGCAGAAATCGCACACATCCTCGAAGATTCAAAGGCACGACTTTTGGCAGCCCACTTTCAGGACGTCGAACTGTTTTTAGCAAGCGAACGAATCAATCCCTAGTCCTTGGGCACTTAGTATTTATGATTAATGACACGAGAATTTTGTCATTGATTATCAACTCCGAAAAACACTCACTGTCACTGTACACAATTTATAATACACCACCACCCGCAGAAATAAAATATTAGACAATTTAAAGCAGAAAATAGAAACCAGTGAGAAGGATAGGCCAGAGATTTTCAGCTGGATTTTCAAGAAAGATCTTGTAGTGAAAACATGTTAGAGTAGAAATTAACATTCTTTGAAATTCATTTAATATTATTTCAAGTCCCTAAAAAATATACCAATTTATTTCTTATTATCAGAGTAAAATCCAAAATATAAAATCTTTGCAATTAACAATAATTAAAAAGAGTTTAAAACTATAGCTGTAAATTTTTCGCAAAGTTTTTATATTTTTAGATTTCGTGATATAGTAAGAAAAAAATGGTTATTTTTGGTAGAGACTCGAGAATGAAATGAGGCAAGAATGTTTGTTTATCTTCTTTGAGGATTCGATTGATTTTGGATATAGATTTTTGGTAATTGAGGAAGGTGAGAAATTAATACATTTTTGTTTTTGGAAAAACTTTGGATAAAAAATGCGGAAGATAAACAAGAGTAGGAATAAGAAGGAAGGAAGAGAGAAAGTGTGAAGCGATCAAGTAAAGGTGGTTTCCTCACTCACCAAGTGCATGATGCTGTCTGTGCTCTCTCCAAGGAGGATCAGTGCTTTTACTGACGAGGAAGATGATCTGAACACAGGCAGCAACTGAAAGCAAGAGGGTGGGGCCGTCCAAATAACGAAGTGGTAATAGTAATGGTAATGGGATAATGCTGCAAAGTGGGGAGAAGTAGAATTTTTTATTAATTTCACTCCACAGCTTTATTTATTAACCGAATTTTTTTAAAGTTGCTTCAGAGAGGCCATTCAAATCTTAGACAGAAATATTTCCGGGCATTTTCCATTTCTCCATTTGAACATTTTCAAAAAAGAACTGCATATTGAGATATATTAAAAATGAAAGAACTCTAAATATATTAACTAGAAATAAAAAACATAGTGTGTAATAAACTGTCAGCTCAAGACTCCAAACATAATTCCTGGTCATATCCCACTTTTCAAATAAGTTCCAAGGTTATTCAAATTTTCATATTCAAACCATGAAAAATAAACGATTTATAATTTGAAGTATTCAAAAAAGAATCTTCAAATTAAAGAATATAATACAAGACAATTCTAAATTTGAAGCGTTTAAAATTTAATATTAAAAATATAACAATTTCAAACTCAAATATTAAATAATGCACAAATTCGAAGCTTTTAAAAATTATAAAATCTCCCAATAAAAAACATTTCAAATTGTACAATTTGACATCTAGAACAACTAACATTCGACAAATTGAAACAGAAGTTTCAATTCAAAGTTCTTATATTTTAAACGATTTTTTTTCAATTAATTCAATATTAATAATTTAAATTTGAAAATTGCGCAACTACATGTATTAGATATGTACTTTCAAAATAAAAATTTTTAAAGTCCAGACCTTCTAGCTAAACAATTTTAAATACAGCGATCAAGATAAAAAAATTAAAGCCTGCAACCCCTTGAATTTATACAATTTTGGTCTAAAAACGTTGAAAATGTAAAATTTCCAAATTAGGCTTTTACAATAATACGATTTCGAATTCAAAAGTTTAAAACTTTCAACATTTTGTGCCTTACTATCAGAATTAAACTATTTTAAATGGCACCCTTCTGAAAAAATGCAGAATTGTTCATAGATAAAATTTAAAAAATATTAGAGACTGTTAAAATTATTAATTTGATATTGATATCCAAATGACTTTCCTTCTACAACAATCAATATTATTATCAATATTATTTTTTCATACATTTTATAATTTTTCAATTTTATTAGAACTTTTATTTGAAAAACGCAAACATTCTTTAATTTAGCCGCTCGGTTTTATTTTTAATTATCTTCAAGGTGTGACTTTTCAAAGGAATTCATAATGATGTTAAGACACAGGTTCCAGGTGCAATTAAAAAATATGTATAATGGGCCAACCCTAATGTACAAATTTTAACAGAATAATAAACATTTGAGTCCAAAAACTTAAATTTTAATTTCGAAAAATATAAAAACTCAATAAAAGTGCCGAAATTTGAAATCCTTTGATTTTAAATAAAAAAAATCGTCAAAGTAGGCGACATGTGCCTGCGAAAAAGGTTTTGAAGCTTATTTAATCAATGATAAAAACTTTTTTTTTCAAACTGGTTCTCGGTTTAAGAAGAACCCGGTTTTCCATCATAGCCACGGACTAAGTCAAGTGACTGATGAGATGATGATGTAATTAGTTAATTTAATACGATGTATGAAATCATTTGCGATGATGTTGTAGGTACAAAATTAGGTGCATGGTGTAGTTTGCAGTTCGTCTGTTACCGCTGTTATGCTTACACAGCGGCCGCGAGTGTTGGAGGTGACAACAGTCGCCTCTGCATTAAAAAATGTAAAAGACCACAACAACACTAAAATAGGTGTAAGCTGTTGGATTATCTCAGGTAAAAAATCATATTAAATAAAAAATCGAAAGATTCATCGATCATGATTTTCACATTGCACTTGACCGCGTTTAATCCAAGTTATTAAAATGGGCTCTTACTTTAATTCTCTTGACGTGACAGTTTTATTAGTTATCTAGTTATTATGAGAGAAGTTGTAAGCTCCGGAAGCTACGGTCATGGTTCCTTAAAGCAACCAATCCCGACGCAACTGGAACGTTTACGTCATCCACTTCTGCTCCTTCTGTCCTAGAAGGTAAGCAAGAGCGGGAAATTTACGCGAGAGAACATCGTTCAACACTGTTCCTTGGAGTCAGGTCTCTAGCCGCTGATGACCTTACGCGGCAGACGGGACAGTTGGAGATGACGGTTTCACCTCTGTTATTATATAGTTATTATTATTATTATTATGCATGACATGTCGTTAGCTATAGAATAGGTTGGACCCGTAGATTAGTAAGTGTCACAGGGAAAATGTGGGGGTGAGGAGGGGCCCCGTGGAATAGATGAGGTCCCAAAGGATTGTGAGTGTCTCAAGAAGAAGATGAGGTTCCGTGGAGTTCAGTGAGATAGGTGAGATAGGTGAGGTCCCGAGGTACAGGATTTGCAGCTCGAAGGTAGCAATGCGTTCTTTTTAGCCGCGCCTCCCGCAACTCTTGGTCCGGTCAGGACTCTCGCACTTGCGTAGCCTTAACAGCGATAGCACCTGATGACCTGCGTCGTTGTGCCCTCTCTTACTTCCTCTTCCTCCGTCGCGTCGTCACATGAAGATCCGAAACCTCAAAGTCAGTACGGACGGGAGACCAGCCTCGTCTGCCTTACACCCTCGATTTTAACACAGAGCCTCCTTACACCGTACGCTAGTTGCTGGCTTAAACTGCTTAAGTGGGGATGAGCGTAGCTGATGCTTAACTCTGAAGCATGGGAGGGAGTAGAGAGCAAGCGCCCAGTCTCTCTTCCTCTCATGCGCCAAGGTTATGTCTCAGTTACGCTTATTCCCACTCTGCCACCACTTAAGCAGTTTAAGCCTGCGAATAGCGTACGGTGTAAGAAGGCTCACACAGAGGTTGTCCGGCTGCAACTTGCTCTACAGATTCTTGAGTGCCTTGGCGTATCCTCCGTCACTCTTTTGCCTACTGTTTCGCTCATGAACACTTCAAAGGCATTAAAACTAAATCTCCATCATGCGCGCATAGTACTGCAAACGCGCCTATCACGATCTGGGACTCATTTATTCCGATCCTAATTGAAAGGAATATGTTATTCTTTCTTTTGCCAGATGACTATAAGAACTATAAGTTTGAAACAATGTCCTTACAGCATATAGTATAAGCGCAGATCTATATCGAAAGATTTCAATTTTTTTAATGCTCATTTCATTTAAATGAAATTAAAATGTCTGCGATATACAGGGTGATCCTGAGCTCATCATATTCCTTGTACGTACACATTCCTTGTACAAAACTGAACAAAAAACTACCATGGCAAAATGTTGTACGATCAATGGTTTTTAAACTTTTGAGAGTTGTAACGAACCAATGGGAGCTCGCTATTTCCGCGCGTACATAAGCATCTTGCGCGAACTCTAGAATTTGAATTGGCGGAATCACTGAACAAGTGAGGGTGATATGTCTTGAGAACTTCACGTTGCTTCGACATTGTTTGTCTCTGGCGAATATTAGAATTACTGACTTAACGTGCCTCACGTTCTAGAGTTCGCGCAAGATGCTTATGTACGCGCGGGAATAGCGCGCTCCCATTGGTTCTTTAGAACTGTAAATAGTTTGAAAACTCTTGATCGTACAACATTTTGTCACAATAGTTTTTTGTTCAGTTTTGTACAAGGAATGTGTATGTACAAGGAATATGATGAGTTCGGCATCACCCTGTATAAAAATATGCTTACTAATTGTTAAAACAGAATTTCAAAGTAGTTACACTGCATTATGAGAAAAATAAAAGTTTTCTGCATATTTGGTTTGTATTAAATTTTAATTAATGATTTAAAAAATGGCTGACCTTAACGTGTGATTAAATACATAAATCAAGAACTAAGTATGACGTATAGCTGAAAAACATCCAGAAATGCATTCTAAAGTTGAACATAAGTCATAACATAAGACGTTTAAACAAAGAAAATTCTATATGGAACCCTGCATTGCATTGTCCTCAGGTGATTAAAAAAATTGGTTGAGTGCTGAATGCTTATCTACATTGATCACATCTAGAAAGATCTGAATCTAGAAAGAAAGGTAAAAAACCCCAAAAATAAATAAAATGGCGACTCTTTTTCTGAAAAGAAAAAATTTGAGTTTTTTTTGCAAAATATGTAAGATACGGGAAAAAGTTAAAAACAAGTGTTGTTCTTCTTGAAAAGATCCACAAAAGTTTTGTTTTCTATTTTTTTATCTTTTGAACCCCTTTTTGAGTGTTTCCAAAAAAAATGTATTTTTCGCAACATAATTATATTCTTTTATAACCGCTAAATAACATAAATATAAGAAGCCACTTGATTATGATCCTCAAATATAAAAAAAAAACATTAGTGACCTTGTTTTTATTTTATTTTTTCAACTTTTTGTTTATAAGCATTGTTTCTTGAAATTTATTTAAAATTAAATGTTTAAAAATAACGCCTAACCCGAACAGAAATTTCGGAGTGGCCCTGGTCTGGGCCAGATCTGGCAGAATCTGGCCCCGATCGGGCATCCCAGTCAGGGCCAGACTCGAAATGAAACGCCTAATCCGATCAGGGCCAGACTGTGGTCTCCATAAGGAAGGCCCGGAGCAGGTCCCTTCTAATTCTTATTTATGATAATATTCTTAAAACTTTATTTATTTATCAAAAAAGTAAATAATTAATTAGGAATATTAAACTTTATTATTCGAATATTTGAAAACAATTATCGTTAGTTTCACAGAGAGTTTAAAAGTCTTTGTCATCTTTCACATTAACGATCCTTCTAATGTATTAAACACTAAACTTTATATAAATATTTTGTAAAAAGTGAAACTTGTCAGTACTTCGTCCTAAGCTTTCTGTTTCCACTCCAATCTTTTGCGTTGCTAAACACTGAGCTCAGAAGTAAAACCTGCAAAGAATTTTGATAAATTAATTGTAAAGGAAAAATATTATTATTGACGAAATAAAATTCATACGTATTCTACATTTCCTTACCCGTGATATATGTAACAAATTTAACAATTTTGTTGAAAATTCGCTTTTTTTTTTGCTCAAAGTTAATTTTTTATCAGAGTTTTTATCTGAAAATTTAACTATTCCATTTTCAGTTGAAACTCTATCATGTATATTGTATGAGTTTAAAATTCAACTATTTGGTAAAAAATTCAAGTATTTTGTTAAAAAGTCGTCTTTTTGTGTAGGAAATTAATCTTGTTTGTTGAAAATTCAACGATTTGGTAGAAAATTCATATTTCTTGTGAAAAAGTCGTCTTTCTGCATTGAAAATTATTCTAGTTTGTTGAAATTTAAACTTTTTGTTTGATAATCCAACTATGTTGTTAAAAATTCATCTTTTTTTTATAGAAAATTATCTTTTTTGTTGAAAATTCATTATTTATTTTTTAAAAAGCACTTTTCAGTGATCAGGTGCCTCCATATGACATTCGACCAATTTATACAAAATTGCGTTGATCTTATCATTGTACGGTGGTGGCATCAATTTTGTGACGCGCTTCTTTTTAATTGAATCATATCGTATCCAGTCCACTGTAACACAGTCAACAGTTATTTCTTTCTTTACGCCTCTTTTAACTAATTCCGCTAACTGGAATGGTCGAACACGGTTTAGATTCATTGTGTTATATCTGAAAAAAATTCAAAATTTTATTAAATTCTGCTATACGATTAAACATATTCTTTTTAATGAATAAAAAAATTATTTCACTGTCAAAGATCAGAAAAATCCAAAAATAAATATTATAAATGAAGTTTTTTGGCACGTCGAGCAACGGGTTAAAAAGTCAGGTTAGAGTACAAAAAAGTTACAGCATTAAGTCTAAACGTACATTTATAGCATACTAAAAAGAAGAGTGAGATCTTTTTGTACAATTGGTCCCAATTCTGGTTCCTATTTCTCAATCTATTTAACACTTTCATGCAAATAGGAAGAATAAATAATGATCTTCAAATTGTCGATGCTTTCTCGAGGTTCACTGTCGGAAATCTTAGAGAGCTACAGTGGATAATTCTAGTTTTATATGAACAAATCACCCCGATCTAAAAACATTGCGTAGATGATTAACGATTCCTTACGTCCGTTCGTTGCCAAATAATCGAATGGAAGGCTAATCGAATACATTCGAGATTGATAATTTTATATTTATTAACTAATTGAATGCGTCCCTGAACATACATTTTTAGACATTTTGTTCAAATTAAATTAAGCTTTTTTTTTTAGTTTTTTGTCGTTTTTCATATTCTTTGCATACAAAAGACGTTAAATTTAACTAATTTAACTTTAGATAAACTATCTTTTATTCCATATGATATACGTTTAATGCAAATCTTACCCTCAAAATAAGGATGAATGAAATTATGTAAATTATTTTATCTTATATATTAGTTTTTTTTAACAGCAACATTACAATCATACCTCGTTTAAAAAAAACGGGCTCGAGATAATACTCAGATATACAGGGTACCAAACTTACAGTAAGCTCTTGCTTATACAGGGTGTCCCACACTCAAGTGTCCGGACTTATATATTATAATACTATTAAGCCGTTTGCCTTTCGGGGTAAGCGTGAATTGCTCGGTTGGAAAGTAGTTGTGTCTGTTTGGGTATATGGGTATAGGGTAAATAGGTATATAGGTGTAAGGTATAGATATTTTAGATTGATATAGAATTCTCGTGTTATTTATTTAAATAACACGTTCATTCCGCAACACTGCTCCAACCCAGGTTGCTGATCAATCTCTCTAGCGATCACCCCACGTGGAGAGCCTCACAAAATTGTTATGTGTGGCTCCCCACTTGGACCCATTAGTATCCAAGGTCTTCGTTTCAGGCGTGATTCACTCTACTCACATTCTTTTTATAAACTATTTGTCGCCAAACTTTTCTGTCCTGGCATACTTCACTAGCTTCATTTACGTCCATGCATTTTTTTATGCAAGTTCTCCTGATTTTATGGCTTCTTATGTCTCTTCGGATTAATGTCTCATTCACAGACTCTATCCATGCTTTCGGCGGTCTACCTCTAGGCTTTCTGCCAATTACTTTACCTTTATACACCTGGTTGGTCAGGCGTTCATCTTTTATTCTTTCAAGATGTCCGAACCACCTTAACTGATTTCTTTCCCATATATTTACTAGTGTCTCCCCTGTACCACATTCTTTGAGGATCATCTCGTTTTGGACTTTGTCCATCAGTGTTTTCCCGCATATTGTGCGCAGAGCTTTCATGCCAATCGCGTT